>VDFB02009710.1:0-141046 GCA_007258455.2 Sequoia sempervirens | reverse complement strand
AGAGTTACAATTTAGAAGATGTTTCTCCTGGTGAATGGTATGATGACATCGTTCATTATCTCCTAACTCAGAGATGCCCTAATCATCTTAATGCAATACAAAGAAGGGAATTTCACTTAAAGAGTGAAATTTTCATGTTGAAGGGAGTTGTTTTATATAAGAAAAATCATGAGGGTGTTTACTTAAGGTGCCTAGGAAAGGCAGAGTTTGAAAGAGTGATGTTGGAATTTCATGACAGATATGGTACAAGCCATGGATCAAAGCCTTCTACAACAAACCAGATTCTGAGAGCTGGTTACTATTGGCCTACATTGTTCAAGTATACACACAACCACGTCAGAACTTGTCATGTGTGTCAGACTGCAGTGACCAGAGAGAAGTATGCAACACTCCCACTCCAACCAATCTTTGAGGTAAAACCTTTTGCACAGTGGGGGATGGACTTCATAGGTCCAATCAATCCACCTTCCTCTACAGGACACAAGTATAGGGAGTTGAACTTAATAGAGATAATAGCAAGTAATGTAGGAATTTTTCTCTTGCATGATCTCTCTTTCTTTGAAAACCCTTTGTTTCCAATAAGATTATGTGCATTGATTGATACAAATAAGGAGTTTCCAGGGCATATTCAATTAAATTCTAAATTCAGCATGTGGATGCAAAAAATAGTTTTGAAGCTTTAGAGACTACGTGTGCACAATTTCATATTTTAGGGCATACCACCAGTGTTTCTAAGAATGTGGTCTCATCTCCAAAGTATGGATTTCATGATAAGAGCCAACAAGAAAGTATGTCTGAAAAGAAAATTGCTATGTCATGTTTTTTTTTTTGGAAAAAGGTGCAATGCATCCATATTATTAGGGGTAAACACTTTTGACCGAAGCTATGCAGTGGGTACAAGAAACCACAAGAAACTACCAAACCCGCGAGCACAATGGCCCATTGAAGGCACAAGGTTTGCGAGCACTTTGGCCTAGTGAGGTTTTGAACCCTGGTGGTTGTCACTACAACCAAGCGACTTGACCACCAAACCACACCCTTATCAGAAAACTGCTATTTCATGTTATAATCATAAAGAACAAGGTATTAAATTGGCTTCTAGTGCATAAATTAGTCAAGGAAAGGAAGTCGTTCCAACTCGGAGGCATGTTGGTTAAAAGGAAAACATGAGAGGATGGTAAAAGTTATGATTTATTAGTTAATACAAACCCAAATAAGTCTTTTACCATAGCACTAAAGATTCCAAATAATATAGATTTGTTGATGAAAAGATACTTGGGATCCTCTCTAAGTTTATATTCTCCATCACTACCACAACTCTCAAAACAACAGCTTGTAGATATTGTAAGGAAATCAATGTTTCATGGTACAAGGGAACAATTAGCTTCTTTATCATTTGATACTGCTGTAGAGCTTGATCAATCAATTAGTCATATATTTAATGAGGCTAAAGGGAGTAAGCAGTGCTTTGTACAAAGTTCACAAAAGGGTTTCAGGAAAGATGATTTGGACGTCCTAGTTGAGGAAATTTTATTATCAGTAGGTTCAAAAATTATTGATGAAATTGCAGTGGAAGAAAAAATTTAGGACTGTGACTATCAAACAAATGCAATGGGGATTGTCAGGTTTGAGGATACCTCCAATAGAATTGGGGTAGAGAAAGGGCATGATGAACAACCTAATATGTAGGAATATGCAGAGTGCAAGGAGTCAATATAGGGGAAGGATCAACTGAAGTTGTCAGAAAGCCTTGGGGAGATTGGAATTTAGGGAAAGGAGCAGTTGGGTGATGAGCTAGATCTTCCCAAGACTCTTTCATTATCACAGTCTCCTTTTCAACCAGTTATAAAGAAATCACTAGGGAAGAGAGGAATGAAATATAATCTGACAAAACTAAGAAAACAAATTGAGGAAGGGGTGCAAAAAGTAATCTTTGATTCTATTTTAAATAAGAGACCGAGGAGAGTATGTTGCACTCCTCATGTGCATTGAAGATCATATCCTAGAATGTTAGGGGAATTAATGCCCCTAACAAATGTGCTCAAATCAAGCACCAAATAGATGCTTGTGGAGCAGATATTTTTCTTTCGCAAGAAACAAAGTTTTAGTAGAAACATATGAAGCTTCAATTCAAAAATGGGAAAAGTGGGCATCAACACATTCTCCAGCTCAAGGGGCATTTGGTGGATTAGTTTCTCTATGTAATCCAAAGGTTGTAAATTTCAAACTATACAAAAATGAGAACTACTGGAAGCTTTCAAACGTAACCAAATTTGACTTACATCTTTGGTTGCTGAATATATATGGCCCAACTTCAACTATAGATAAGAAAGGTCTATGGGATGAAATTACATGTCAAATAAGTGGTCTAGGAGATGGGAGGATTGTTTTGGCAAGAAAATTCAATGCAATAGACTCTTTGTAGGAAAGAGTGGAGGAATCAGTCCACAAATCAAAGTAATGATGGACTTCAATATGTTTATCCTCACAAATGCATTGAAACACATCATGACAATTAACGAAAAATACACCTAGACAAACAAAAGGAAGGGATTATTGCAAATAGCTTAGTGGTTGGATAGGTTTTTGGTGTCATCCAATTGGTTCACATTGCATCATAAGCTAGATTCTAAAATTTTTCCTTTTCTAGGATCTGATCATTATGTGACATGCCTTAATATTTCAAATATCACTATTCCAAAAGGTAAACCATCTTTCAAATTTGAAAGCATATGGTTTAGACATCTGCATTTCATGGACTTATTGAGGTAGTGGTGGACCAATGCACCAAATGAGTAAGGTACAATGATATTTCAGCTGTGCAGAAAGCTAATGCATGTGAAGAAACAAATAATAGGATATAACAAAAAGGTATTTTAGAATATATTCCATCAGAAAGAGTTAGTTTTTAAAGAGCTTACAATAGTTCATGAACTCATAATCCAAAATGGGTTAGATGACCCTCTCTATGATAAGTATTAAAAGTTGCAAGAGGATTGGAAAGAACTATGTGCAAGGGAAGAAATTATTGGAGGAAAAATTCATGAGAATTATGGCTAAAAGAAGGGGACCGTAATACTAAAATTTTCCTTGCTTCTATGCAGATTAAGAAGGAAGCAAAAGCTATACAAGTGGTGCAAGAAATTTCAACTGGGAATTGGCTCAAAAAGGAAGAAGACATTAATAGGGAAGGTGCTAATTTTTTTTTGGAACTTTTGATAGCCCCTCAAACCAAAAGTGATAAAAGGATAAGAGACGAAAAGGAACTTCTTGATGCAATTCCTACACTTATTATGGAGAAGATAATGCTAGTTTATCGAAACCTTTCACTTTAGAGGAAGTAAAAAAGGTAGTTTTCTCCTTCTCGCCAGATAAAGCTCTAGGACCAAATGGGTTGATGACCTTATTTTTCAAAAAATGTTGGGATTTTTTGTGTTATGATCTTCTTTAGGCTCTGAAAGAATCAAGGAGAAAAGGGACAATTCTTAAGCAATTTAATGTAACAAATATTGCAATATTGACAAAAGTAAAAGAGCCTAAAACATTTGTAGAATAAAGACTTATATCATTGTGTAATACAATATACAAGATTTTTACTAAGGCGATATATTTAAGGTTGTAGTCCCTCATACCAAAGATTATTTCTCATGAACAAGAAGGCTTTGTTCTGGGGAGGGAGAATTTTGAGGGAGCAATCGTAGCACATGAAGCTCTTCACACAATATCTACATTGAATATTCCCCCATTCATTGCTAAATTGGACATGATGAAGGAATATGATAAGGTAGATTGGAACTTCCTCAATAAAGTATTAGCAAACTTTGGATTTTCTTCAAAATGGCATCGACGAATAATGTCATGTTTATCAAGGGAAAAGTTTTTAGTTCTCATTAATGGGAGTCCCACAAGATTTTTCAGTGCAAAATAGGGGGTTAGGTAGGGGATCCACAGTCACCATTTTTGCTCATCATTATGGTAGAGGCTTTAAGCATAATCAAGGTTTATGGCATGTGGTCAAGTTAGCAAATTCAGATATTGCAATCACACTCTCTCTTTGTAGATGATACTATCCTCTTTGGTAGGGCCACAATTACTTAAGCTAACCAATTTAAAAAAGTTTTAGAAAAGTACTCTTTAGCTTCAGGCAAAAGATTAATGCAACAAAATCCAAAATATATGTCTGCAATACTAAAGAGGCTACAATGGAAAAAATAGTGAACTTATTGGGATTCCAAGAAACTGAATTGCCATGTAATTATTTAGGAGTCCCTTTCTTTAAGGGTTCAAACAAGGAATCCTATTGTGATAAGGCAATTGATAGGCTAAAGTCAAGAATTCTGATGTGGAAGGCCAAGTGGTTATCGTTGTCAAGGAGAATCTTGTTAATAAAATCAATTTTAACATCAATTCCCAATTATTTCCTCATTGTCCTCAAGGTTCCTTGTTTAGTAATATCAGAAATTGAGAAAATTATAAGAACTTTCCTTTGGAAAGGAATCAATGATGACCATAAGAAAGTTCCTTTAGTATCTTTAGAAGGCATGGCAAGGGGAAAGAAACAAGGGGGAGTAGGTATACAAAATATTTAGTGTAGGAACAAAGATTTTGGGGAAAAAATAGCATAGAAAATGTATTCAAAGACAAATGCTAAATGGTGCAAGATAATGCAAGCCAAGTACTTAGATAATGGGAACCCAACAAGAATTATGACAGTCGTTGATTCGCCTAAGGGGTCTACCATGTGGAATTTTCTGCTTAGTTATAGGAAACTAATTACATCTTTCTCCACATGGGAAGTTAACAATGGAAGAAGTGTAAAGTTCTGGTTAGACTCTTGGAATGGGAATCCTCCCATGTTAGACAATTTGGAATTGCATGGTGTAAGAAAAATCTTATCAGAGGCTTGGGGTGAATTTTTTTTAGAATATGTGCAGTTCGTAGATGCTTTAATAGGGAAAGTAGTTTGGAAGAATGCTCCAAGAAGCATGCTAACTATAGAGCAGTGTGAACAGTTGCATATTGTGCTTAAAGAAAGAGTGGTGTATCTTTCAGCAAATCCAGACAAAGTTGTTTGGGCTGCATCAAAAGATGGGGCATATTCAGTAAAGGTAGGGTATGCAGTCTTAAGCTAATGCATGCATAGCATGCCACCTCAAAGAGCTTTTTCATTTTGATGGAACAACAAAGTATTACCCAAGTTTGGAAGTTTTTCTTGGCTTTCTTTAAGGAAAATAATTTTGACAAGTGATCGGTTAATAAAGTTGAAGATAATTGAACCTTTCAAATGTTTGCTATGTGAAGAAGTGCTAGAAATAACATATCACTTTCTTCTAAAGTGTAGTTTTTCTGAACAATGTTGGGATTATGTTAAGAGCAAGTTAAATTTGTTTATTCCCCTACCAAATACACTCTAGGAGCTCTTTCAAAGTTGGCCTTTCTTATATCAATCATCATTTTTTGCATGTATTTGGCATGTGATTCCTACTCTTGTCATCTGGAACATATGGTGGGAATGAAATTTGAGAATCTTTCGAAAGATTAATTCATCATTTGATTTTACAAATACAAAGATTGAAAAGGAAATATTTGAGGTGGTTAATCAAATTGTCCAAAAAAAAAAAACAATCAATTCTGTTTTCACAAATTGGGATGATGTCATCTTAAAGAATTGGAAAGGAATAAAATTTCCATTTACGGGAGTTTGTTAAAATCATCAATAAAAAGTGGATAGAAGGTAATAAAATGCAGCCCCATACATACTTTTTAAATTAAACTTTGACTGAGGCTGGCAAGGCCATGGAAAGTAAATTCAAGGAGCAGATTTCATATTCTACATAGATTTCGTGGTTAGCAGAATTAGCTATGCAAGAGGCAATAGATTTAAAGCAAAGTTAACTATGTTCATGAAAGCCCATGATAGTTTGTAATATGGTGATAATGCAAAATCTAAGTGTGTGCCATGTCAAGTAAGATATAGTCAGCTTGGGTTGCTTATTTGTTGATGAAGGGTTGGTTTGTTTCATTCATGATTGTCGGGAAAAATACACATATGTAGAACCTTGGGATTGAATGATTATTTTCCAAGCACGAGGATGTATTTCAAGCAAGGGGAGGATGACAAATCTTGTGTGAAAGATTTACTTGTGCCACCAAAGTGTCATATGTACAAACTTAAAAATGTGCCATCGAAACATTATTTTTGCTAATGACTTTTTTGTCTTGCAAGTACACCATGTAATCATAATGTGAAAAGCCCCTCTTAAAAAATATTGACTCGGTACTTGTGTTTCATGAGTGCACACATTCTAAAGTAGAGTTGGATTTATTGTTAAGATTTACATGGATAATCATCATTACTTAGCTGGAATTATGCTTTGAGGTGGAAAATGTAGAGTCATTACAGAAGGAACGGATTTATTTCAAAGGATTGTTCTAATAGCTAAGGTCATTTGAGTTAAAATATTAAGCGTGCCTCTTCCCGTTCTGTCATTTCAAAAAAAAAATTGGGAAGTGTGATTTGCAATAGAATTCCTATAAATCTGCATTTGCTTAAACTCATTTGCAATTAACAAGGGTTTGGGGAAAGGCTCTGGAAATTGTCATCTCTTCTTGGTGGCTTGGATTCATATCAATTATGTTAGCCTCTTCAATGGTGGCATTAATTTCTTTTCTAATAGTTGGTGTGGTGGTGTCATCTGCATCTTCTTCAAGGGTGTGTTCAGTGCCAATCTCTATTTGTGCAAAGGAAATTAGGGTAATCGATTGTCTCTACTGCTAGAGACAGAATACAGACCCAAAAATTACCATGTGCCAGTTACAGTTCATGCATGGGAATTACCTTTCTCGAGCTGCATTGAAAAGGAGGAACTGCAATAAGCATTTAAGGTAAATTGTCCATCCATACTCGGTTGTATTAAGTCAATGATTGGAGATGATATTTGCATATAGACTCCCAGCGTATAATATTCCCTTCAAATATTTTTTCCATCTTTCTCTCCAATTTGCTAGATTTAGTCCAAAACTTTCATATAGTCTAGGGTATTGCAAACAAGGTTGTTAATGAAATATATCTTGAAGATAACGCCCTGTTGAAGTCTGTCCAAGCTTATGATTTTACCCAAGGTGATGGTTTTATTGGGGGGTTATTCCCTCGACACTACCTTATGAAAAAATAGAGATTTATTCATGCATATGAGGGCATGAAATTGTCAATCCTTAGGGATTCTTCTAGATATCTGAATATTGTGCTTGGTAGGCATCACTTTGAGCTAGGTAGAGTTGAAGTTGAGAGATTCATAAAAGTGTTTCATGCCATCTCTTTCATGAAATCTTATGAATTCCCACAAGGGCTTCAAGTCAGTGTTCTACCTCCAGTTCAAAGGGTAAACAGAGAACAACGTCAAGTCTCAAATATCAACATCACGGTGCACTCCCAAGCAATGGCAGTGAATCAAGTGCTTTTGGTGGCTCAAGAGGAGTAAGATGAAAATTTTGTTCAGTGTCCCCAGAGGGGAAATTAAAGACTCCAAACTACAAATTTTGGTCTCTATTGTCCATGTAGCAGATAATGTTTTATGGTATGTATAGGGTGGTAGAATTTAATGAGAATAAAAAATAATATATAGCAATTATATTGTAAAGGGTTTTTTTGGAATTAGTATGAATTTTGGGCTGGGTAGATAGAAATGATTTGATGATAATTAAACCAGTTGGAAAATATGAATTTCATGCCATATATGGCACTTTTGTATACAACTATTATCTCTAAATATAATATAATATATAGGCATATATGCCTTTTGATTAAAAAAAATAAAAATAAATGAAATTTATTTAATTAGTAAAAAATGATGAAAAAGAATTAATTAAATATGTACTATTATTCAATTAATAGAGGAAATAAGGGTTTTTGATGTATTTGATGATTGAGGATGAATTAATTAAATAATGTTTAATCACTTAATTAATAGATGAATGTAAAATTTGATAATAATTAAATAATAATAATGTATTATTTAATCATATAGGGAAGAAGGGTGAAAATTAGTGATGTTCGCTAGTTAGGACAATTTTAGGTGTCTACATTTTCCCCCTCTTTGATACAATGAAATTTTGAGTGTTGTGTCAAAGAATAAAAAAAAATTCCTACTTAGGAGTTGCCCTAGTATGGCCCAGGTGCAAGAGTTGCCCCTAGTATGCCCCAAATGGGATAGCATGGTGCCCCCTCAAGAAATTTGGTGAAAATTCTAGATAATGAGCCAAATTTTCCAATAAATTGATGTGATGCATTTTTCAGTGCAAGGACTGATAGAAGAAATGTTGAGAAGAAAATGTTAATAAGAAGTGAATAATAGTTTATATTATTATTCATTGATGAGTTTGCTTTTTCTTTGCTTGGAGGCTTCTTATCTTTAACAATCCTTATTGATGTAGCAAATAGACATGATGCACTAGGGTATTAATGACCAAGGCGACTTTATATCTATTGCATGGAATTTGACTCTACAAACAAGGAGTATTCTTGCTCATACCAAACATATGGAAACCCTATTAGAGTGTATGGTAGGAAGCTTTAAAATATTTTGGACTAGCTACACAGAGAGGTATGAAGTGCCTAACATGCAACCGCTATACAACATACCTCTAAACAACTTCCATACACAGAATAAAGCAAGTATTCGCCATGGTAGTATCACAAAAATATCCAACAAACAGAGAAAACAAAAAAATGACGCACAATTTCCCTCATTCCTTCCTCTCTAAATCCTTATGGACATCCTCGAGAGATCTTGGGAATGAGTCAATAAGATAAATTGAAAATATAAGGCTATAAAAAGATAAAACAATGTTGTACCACTTTCCATATCTGTTTGGTTTGGGGCTATTATCTAGTGTTGATAATTTCTATCATAGGAATGGATTCATTAAGACATATCTCATGATGTTGTTGGTAAATTATCAATAGATAGGTAGTTAATGCTTTGGCATTGTTTTAGTTTGTTTGCGATCAAATCTTTGTGATTGTTTGCTTGAAAGTTCTAGCTTTTGATATTGCTTTGTTTGTTTTTCTATTTTGTCAAAGGATGAGGATGATGATTCATTTACTAGGATGAAATTTTTACTATGGATAGGCGATGATAGAGATAGGATTTTTGAGCTTTTTCAAATTTTTTGTGCTTTTTGATGTTTCCTAATGTTGTTTTTGGTGTTTTCAAGATATTTGAATATTTTTGTTTTGTCATTTTTGAGTAATAAATGCTTGAAAAAGATTTTTAGGTAAAGTTGTAGGTTTCAGATTTTCACGCTTTTGAATCATTCTTACCGCTTTTGAATTTTTTGATTTTTTTTCTTTTTCTTTGTTCACTTGCTTTAAATTAAAATGTTCCCTTTTGTTTCTTTTGTCTAAGACGTTCACTTTTGATATTTTTTTTTCTTTTGTTTTTCACCTTTGTTTAAAATATTCGCTTTTGACTTTTTTCAAGTTAAATGGCTGCCATTGTGACAAATGTTCACTCTTGAGAAACTTTCTCACTTTTTTCAACTATATTGCTTTTGTATTTCTTTACTGCTCTTGACAAAAATAAGTCCGCTTTTGACTAATTTTTGGAAGTTTGAGTAAGTTTGTTCATAATCTTAGGTTCATTTTGTGTTTTTGGTAGGAAATTTTTACCATCATGTGTTGAATGTTTGCAATTAGTTTTCAAACCACTTTACTCGAGAGAGTGACAACCATGTTAGCTATTTGACTTGATTATTAGTTTCTAGGAGCTTTACTCGTAGTTCTCTTGTTTTAAGAACTTGTTTTTGACTCTTTTTTTGTTGAATGTTTTCTGATTTTTTTATTTTTTAACTAAGTTGAAATAAATCATGATAGACACCTAAGTGGACTGACCTATGGCCTTGGGGGCTAATAAGCCTTGCATATGTTGTACATGTGGAGACCACGTAGTTCGACTAGTATTGACTCAAAGAATAATTTTTTTGGGGATTTTCATGTTTTACAACTTTTTAATTTTATTTTTTGTTTCTTTTCTAGATGTTTTTGATTTTGATAGTTTTCGGCCATGATGGGATGCATTATAAGGATCTAATTTTCTACCTATTTTAGGAAGTTTTCCCCTAGTTCAATACAAGATTATCCTCATTAGGGGAGGAAAAAATCTTTTGAAGGTTACCCTGGTAGTGCACTAGTGGTACACCTTGTTGTTGGGATGAATTTTTTTGAAGGTTACCATGTTAGTGTGCTGGTAGTATACCTTGTTGTTGGGACAATGCCTAGATCAAACCATGAGTTAGAAGACATAGATCAAGATTTGTCCTAAAGCGAGATGTAAGTACTTGCCCCCGGTGTCTAGCAATGTAAGTGATGGATTATCTTGTGATAAGATACCATTTTTGGATAGATTATTCCCCTTTGGACAATGCCTCATGGCTCATATAATGTTGGATAGGATAGGATCAATGATAGTGACCCATGTCAAGATGTTTTCCATAAGCAAGTGTAAAGTGTACACCAAACATTTG
The DNA here is from genome assembly GCA_007258455.2 of Sequoia sempervirens. Taxonomy (NCBI): domain Eukaryota; kingdom Viridiplantae; phylum Streptophyta; class Pinopsida; order Cupressales; family Cupressaceae; genus Sequoia; species Sequoia sempervirens. Next base: position 130,522 of record VDFB02009710.1, on the reverse strand, counting down.
TCAAGATCAAAATAAGTTGGATTTGGATAAAAATGGATTGGATGAATGGTTCATGGATTTATTATGGATAAGATAGATGCTTCCACCTAAAATGGTGCACACAGATGCTTGATTCTACATATGATGCCCTTTTTCTAGGTTTTCATCATGGTACTTGTCCAAAGCGCCACCATAGTGGTTTTCACTAGAGGGAAAAAAATTTCTTGACTATTTTCTTGATTTTTTCTTCTTTTAATGTCACACAAGATGCTTTTTTACCAAGTTTTCATTGTGGTGACAATTTTTTTCTCATGTTGAACCACCCGGTGGTGTTGATGTAGATACTGTTGGTGCTAATATGGGTGTTGTTGCCATGACGTGCCAATAATATCCCACTTGGAGGATTTTTTTTTCTAAGATACAGGTGCTTGAATGTAACCCCTAATAATTCTTGTCTTCTTTGTTGATACTAGAGTTAACCTTACCTAGATGTGCACATCGCAATAGATATGAAATTTAGATGGATTTATCGATAATTTGGAATCTTTGACTCTCCAAACTTGGGATGATGAGCAATGATGGGTGGATATAGAAATTTGATTGGGACCAACATCTTGATATACCATGTAGGTTACTCTTGAAGCTTTCTTTTGTATCACTAGATGTTTTTGATAGATGAACTTCCCTTTTTTATTTTACCCCATAGTTTCTTTAACCAATGGAGTTTGATAGGGATAATTTTTTTTCTTTTTCTTTTGTATCCATTTGAATTTGTTTTGTCCATTATTTTTTACTAATTCTTTTGCTTCAATGACATGTTCCTTTCTTTGATATATCTTTTTCTCTTGTTGTTGGTCCCAATTAGAGGGTGGAAAAATATGTGGATGACAATTCATGAGATGGCTAGTTGTAGCATTGGTAGTGGTTTCATCATACGGACCCTTTGTGCTCTCTATGTTGATGTTTGTGTTATATAAAGTTGTCCCCAGTATTATAGAGGTATCATTGATATGTTTAGATCCCTTAATTGTTGAATAACCAAGACCTTGGTGCTTAAGATTGTGAATAATCTGCACTGGTTCTAGGATACCCTATTCATGTAGGCCTAATCCTCTACCTTGATAATTCATCTATTGAAATTTTTTATTTGAAATAGGATATGATTTACCCTGGAAACAAGGTGTTAATCCTTCTCTACTTTTTCGTGGATCTTTAAAGGTGATAGCTTCTTCATTGATAAGATAGATTTCCCTAAAAAAGGTAAATGATTCAAGTTTATAATTGATAGGATCCTCCATATGTGGGATAACTTCCTAATTAATATCTTCGGGTTGATATTGTGAAATACCATATTTTAATGCTTCTTCAAGAGGTGTTGATGATTCAATTTCTACATAAAATTCTTCCTCATGATTCATTTTTGATATGCCTTCATAGGATGATTCTGATTCACAACTTATGTAGAAGCATTCTTCATGATTCTTTTTTGATATGTCTATAGATTTTTTCATGCTTTAATCATGTGTAAAGATGTTAAGAGTAGAGACTCTTGTTCCTTGGTAATGACACCAATAGTATGAGACTCTTGTTTTGGATGAAGATCATCAACTTTTCCATTAGGTGTAAGCATCTCATGGGTAGGTGCATGCATGCTTGGTGTATGGATTTCTTCTTTTGGAAAACATTGGATGTCTTGGAAGATATCTGCCAAGTCATTGTAGTATTTTGATGATAGAGATTCTTGATCTTGACTTTGTGTGGTATTATCTTCAATATGCTTTGGGTCACATTCTTGACATGGATCAATTTCAAAGAAGGGATTGCTTGTAAAGGATCCTTGGATTTCCTCAAAATGTGGACATATGGGTGATGGCTCTTAGCTTAGATTTTTTGCATTGGGTATAAGTGTTGGATTAAGAGTCTCTTGATTATCAATATGTATTGCCATGAGGTTGGATGATTTCAGTATATCTTGGACTGGATCATTGCTAGACTTGGGTGATTGAGTTTGATCATGTTTGGGATTAAATTATTGATATATTTCCTATTGCTCATTAGATGATGTAGATACCTTATCAACATGACCATTGGTAGATCAAGGTTTATGAACAGATTCTTATTCATAATATAATCCAAGAAATGGGACTATAAATCAAGGTTTAGGAACAAATTCTTATTTCAAGCAACTAGAACAATAACTCCAAGTAGCAAGAGAATTGCATCATGTTAAAACAACTCAATAAGGGAATAAAAATAAAGACTATTCCCATCATTTTCTAGATACATTAAAACAACACCACCATGATTAAAAACATGGAAATTACATGAGACCTATGTTCAAAAGGAATTCATTGAGATTCCCTCTATTTAGGCAATTCCTTGGGACAAACAATTACAAGTAGTTTAATTTCTTTTGTATCCCTAGTTACCCAATCTAATTTCAAATGAGATAAGCAAAAAATATCTAGATTCTATGGTAATAATCCAACTATAGGTGAGGAGCAGCCCATAGATTTCATCAATGTCATAGATGAATATGAGATTGAATATGAGGAATTGGTGATGATGTTTATGAAATATTTGGAGGAAATTATAAAATAGTGGTATAAAAGCCAACTAGATAGTAATATTAACACATGGTAAGATTTCATGTGAGATTTCAAATTGAAGTATGGGGATAGAGTTGATCCCAAGTTTTCCATCCATGAACTCAGATCCATAAGAAAGGAGTAAATAAAGTAGTAGTTTATTTTAAAAATAAGTTTATTATGAAAATGAGAAAGGTACCACCACAATTAAGGCCTAATGATTCCATGCATTTTATTTTATCTTATGGTGCATTTGATGCTTATATCAAATACTACCTTGGGTACCAAAATTATCAAGCTCTCAAGGAATAATATTCTATTTCCATCAATATTGAAAGAAATATGAGGTAATGTAGAAAGTATATAAAGAGGGTATATGTCAATATATCCCAACCTAATAGAAAATTCCTAAGAAATCCACTTATTGTTGATGAAAATTTAGATAAAATAATGGGGGTAGTAAAGGATCTATTGTATAAAGTAGAAAGGAATGAGAAAAGGATGTCACATCCAAATAACACAACTCATTTCAATGAGATTATTGTTTCAATAACATGCCCTATAATTATAATTGGTCCAGAATACCACAATACAATGATAAAAAAATACTCTTAGTTGAAGGGTATTCAAATAATAATGCTAGGTGACTCTAGATCCTCTTCAAACATATAATGTGTATTTCCAAGACACACCTTTTGGTTTTAAATTTACTACCTTCCTCATGATCCAACAAATTGTGTAGTTGCCTTAATTGATAAAAAAATGAGGAGCTTCCTTATGAAAAAGAGGATGCTAAATATTATTATAAGGAGATTGATCAATTAGATGCATTTGGATATGGATGCATAGATGAAGATGACAAATATTCTAATCATGAAAGTCTTGATCAATTATTCCAATCTGATCAAAATTCTAATACAAGAAAATATGAATTGCCAATTCATGATTTTTGAGTATCTAGAAAAGATAATGAAACATAAATACAAGGGGAAATTACCATAAAATGAGGATAAATAATCCTTTTTGAAGCTACAATTATACATTCTCAGTGTCCATCCAAGAGATAAATCCAATGCTAAAATTCCAAAAGGAAATGAATCGGGCATAGAAAAAGTGATGAAGATGGGGACTCTCCCTTCAAATCCGAAATCAAACACTTCAACAAGAGATTGCAAGAAGGAAAAAAAATACTTTTATATTTCAATATGAGAATGAAATAAAAAACATACAATATTTCTTATAACAAAAAATGAAAACGTAATCTTGAAGCTCATGGATTCCTTATAATTTGATCTCTCAACATATAAAAATTTACAACATATGTGTCTTCAACAATCTGGCTTCATTTCGGTGACATCTGGGTATGCAACCACAAATTCTCCAAAAGCCCCCTTCTCCAAATGAAAAAGCATCAATATATACAAGAGTGTGTGAGAGGAAAACCATTGTTGGTTTCTAAAACAACCTACCAAAACCTCCAATAAATCCCATGCCCAACTTGAGGAGAATAAAAATATAAAATATTAAACATGTAATTGTTTACATGGCCCTTAGATGGGTGCCTATCTTTTGGACAATTATCTTTGATCAACAATGACACCTCCATTGTTCTCAATGGCTCCAATGTCTCCAAATATGGACATGAACCAACATGCAAATGCATGCAAATTATGCAAATGATCATGAAAGAACATGCATGCAAAGTGTTCTCCAAAGTGGTCTCCACCTAGAATTGGGTGCCCCAAATGTAATATTCCAATTTAAACCTTTATCGTAGAATATTTCCTCCAAAAATTATATTTGAAAATCACGAAAAGGGAAAAATAAAAGATTTATTTTCCAAACATCTTAGCCCCTTATTGAAAATAAATAAAATAAAATAGCAATATTTTTGGTGATGCAATATTTCCTTTTTTTGTGAATATGGATTCACAAAATAGAGTTAGTGGTAGTACCACCCTTTCAGATTGCAAGTAATCCTCAACAAAATCCATCATTGAAATTGGTACCTCTGATAATTTCTTCTTTCTCCTCTTCTAGCATCTTGTTAGAACATTTTCCATCGTCCTCCACCAACCTTGCATTCCATTTTTATCTCCTCTAGTGGACTTGTATCCAACATGTACCATCCTCCTCCTAATACCATATGTTATCCTCTCTTCTCTCGTGGGATTTGTGATGCAAGAGAATCTATCAACAACATCTATTCATCTGGGTACTTCAGAGCCAAACACACATTGAGAAGATCAAATTCCAAAACTCCATTGTTTCATTTAACTTTTTATACAATTTCCCTTGATTGTTCAATTCTACAAAGCCAAAAAACATCACAACTTGGCTCTACACCTTTATCAAACTTAAACACAAATTCAACTTCATCAAATTGACTGAAAACACACAAAATTTTGATCAAAACCTTTGAAAGAAATCCATTCATTCATCAAGTTTCCACTTGCTAAGGCAATAAAGTCAAGCAATCTGCAAAACTTGTATCAAAGCTCACAACAGACCTTCAAGACATTGTATTCATCATATTTCCAATTGAAATAAACCCATACATACTTGCATAAATTTTGAACCAACAGATCTCCTTGACTCTACAACCAAGCCACCATTCTTGCATATTGAAATCACATAGCCAAATCTCCAAAAACAACAAACTCTACCTACTAAACTTTTCCAAGGTATAAAAACCCCTTTAAAAACATTGGTTAAATAGTTACATCACAAATCCAAACACTTTTATCTCTATTCTCTCAGGTTTCCATTTTCTTGCAAACTTAGACCAAAACCCTAGTAGCATTGGCACATAACAAAAATGGGTGCATCATTAAAACCACTTTGAACCACCGTAGACTATTAGCACATCTTGGAACCCATTTTGACACTCATTCACATATCTTAATGCCTTATAACTTGTTTTGTAACAAACTTCTGAAAATAGGTCTAAACATTGAAATAAGCCACTAATTAGGCCAAATTTATAAAGGAGCTAGTCTCAAATCAACACCAAAACAAAAAATCTCTTTAAACAGTCTTGTATCAAGTCTCAAAACATAAGATTCAATGACTTTGAGAAGTATAAGGGAACAAATAATTGTTTTTCTATAAAACCCTTGATTCTAGGCTTTTTGTAACACCAAAGAGTGAGGGTTTATTGAAAATACATGCTACAAACCTCATACCCATCTGAAAACTATTCAAACATGTTAAAATATACCTGCAAAAACTATATAAACCTTCTCACACCCTTCTTGCATGCCTTTACATCATTTAGCATCTTGGAGCCATTCATTTTTACAAGGAAATCACTATTTTTTTGTCAAGACAACAACTTTCACATTTTAATCTCGCCTTCCCTTGCACAAATCAACACAAAACAACCTAAATAATCATATACAAACCTAATCCACTGAACTACAAATCCCTAATCAGTGGAGTAGTCATTTAAGATCCGATTAGACTCTCAAAACCTTATATAAAGTTGCAGATCGAGTTCAAGAAATTCTACTTAAACAAGAAATATACTTAATAGATTCTTCACAAAATGGATGGAAATGAAAACTAATTTCTTATGCAACTTAAAACAATGAGATTCAAGACCCAAAACTATTGTACAATCTTTGTGACTAGAGAAACAATGGAAAGAAACACTAAAATTTGATAAATAGGGTACTTTTATTGATATGAACTCTTCAAGAATACAAAGATGATCACTTGCTTGCCTTACAATTACTTTTATAGATGTTTCCCAAACCAATAAATTCCTTTTCAACTACCTTCATTGACCTATCCCTTCAAATTTCCCCAAAAAGACTTCAACTTTTGATTTTTGTACTTTTTTGCAATTTACATAATTGGCAACTTTTACATTTTTTTCAAATTTTTCTTTTTCCATATTTTTTCTATTTGTGAATTCAAATACATTATTTATGACTACTTCATGACCTTTTACAAATATTTACATGCTTTTACACTTGAAAATTCAATTTTTAAAATTTTTCCAATTAGTGGCATCTAGTGAGCAAGGTGCTTCTACACCAATTTCACCCACCACTAACCATCCATCTCCACCAAATTTCACCTACAACATACTCTATAGCCTCTACGATAAAATATGCACTATCCACACACCAATCTACAACATCATTCAAATATTTTCTTGCATACAAATCAATATTAACAAAATCTATTTGTACCATCTCTTTTTCTCCTACACTCACTACCTCTTTCATCTCAACATGCAAATCATCTCTATTTTCATCTTCATAAAATTTAGAAACATAAGTCATTACCTTTGTTTTCACATGTTTCTTTAGTATCACTACATCAGTCTTCTCACTATCTATTGCAATCTTTTCATCTACTCAAAATCCACTTTCATCTTCATCATAAAAATGAAAAATATTATGTATTACCTCTTTCTCTATAACATTTTACTCACCACTTCAACAACATATCATGACCTCCTTCTTGCTAAAGCAGTTGGGGTTAGAAAAGTTTGGTTGGAAGGTGATTCACTCAATATTATTAATTGGTTGAAGAAATTGAGTCCTCCTTCATGGTTGATCTTGCATATCATTGAGGATTCTCTTGCTCTTCTAACTCCTTTGATGATTTCAAAATCTTGCATGTCTTTCATGAGGCTAATACCTTACCTGATGGTTTTCCGAATGTGGGGGTCTTTTCTCATAAATTTTGGCACTCTTATGGTGTCATCCCCATAAACATTCAAAGCATCATTTGTCATGATCAAATGTTTTGTCATGGTGGTGGAAAACTTGGGAGATAAAGGTTATTTATTTTGGTGTTATCTCCTCTCTATATGGATTAGACGTATGGAGTTCAGTTCCTGTCCTATTAATAATTGCATATCTTATAGAAATAAGCTAATGGATGTGGTAATTATTGTTGGGAGACCCCATGCTATTAGGCTCACATAGATTATGGGGTCCTTATTCTTTTTTTCTTGATTATTCTTCTTTTTTTTTCTACTTATTAGATAAATGAGAAGACTGTGGTGTGGGTTTCTCAAATTTCCATGGGGGGAGACCATTGCAGACAAGAGCCTATATCCTATGATGAGTTCAAAGACAATGCTGATGTGTGGGAGATCCTAGAGAAAGGGGGTGTTTTCCCTTTTCTTCTCAAACTACATGGGTTTGATTTCAAGGTCACTGAGGATTTTTTCAAGGGATGGAATAATCATATGTTATGCTTTCATTGTGTGGAGGTAAATATTATTGAGGGATTAATTTTTGAAATTATGAGGTTACCCACTAAGAATAAGAAATTTTACAGGAACCATGGAGCTTCGAAGTGTGCTATGGAAAAGTTATTCAAGGGAAAGGAACAAGACAAGCTTAGGGGCATAAGCTGTGGAGGGTATGCACATTTCTCTATCAAGCTACTTTGAAGGGATGTTGTGTTGGCTGTAATGATGTATTTTACCCTAGATGGCAGGTTTTTTTTCCATTTATGGGTACCATTTCATGTCGTTGAATCATTTTAGGCACAACAATTGGGTTTCTCTTCCATACTATTTTCTCATTTTTATGGAAACTAGTATAGAAGAGAATAGAAAAATCATAACGAAGCCATTCTACATGAGGGGCTTATTCTTCTTATTATGGACTTTGTTAAAATGAAGTTTATTCCTAAAATTTCTAAGATTTTCAATGGTTGGAAAGGAAAGGGGTCTACCCCTGGTTATGACACAAGGGATTCAGCTGAGGAGTGGGATGTGGATTATGAGATGGAAGGCTATGAGGATATGGAGTCATTAGATAAAGTTGGCGCTAAAAAGCTAGTGAAGGATCTCAAGCCTGAGTCTTCTCAATCTTGGTTGAATGGGTACAATACTGATATTGAGATGGAGGCTATTTATATTGGTGTTAAGAAGGTGACTAAGGGGAATAAAGGTGGTCATAAGGATGAGAAGCAGGAGTGTGGGAAAAGTAAAAGCTCGGTGATGAAGTGGGTTAGAGGTTCTGGTGATTCCCCTATTCATACTATTTTTGTGATTAAGGATAAACAAGAGAGAAAAAAGGATGCTAAGGTAGTTCATGTGAAAGGAAAAGGTTTAGTGGGTGATGAAACTAAGAGTACTGGGGAGTTTTCTCCTATTATAACTAGTCTAGAGACTATTAACGACTAGGGTTTTGATCAAGATGATGGGAAGAAGGGTCTATTGGAGTTGTTAGTGGATTAGGTGGTGAATTCTAAGAAGCAAGTGGATGTTGAAGTGGTTGACTTGGAAGAATCTCCTGTTAGTGGAGATATGAAGGGAAAAGGATTGGGATAAAAGATTCGGCCCAATTATGTGGATAATCCATTTGTTGAGCCTCTAAATTGACAAAAGATAAATCTAGATGCTATGATTAGGTTGGCAGAGGATGATATGAGAAATTTATTATCATTGTTTAAATGGCTACTCTCAGAGGACAAGAAACTCAATGCCAAGCTGAGTGAGCTACAAAATATCAGTGTGATTCTAGTTAATTGTAACAAAAAGGAATGGATAGTGCAGAGTAAGGTTAAAACCATGAATGTTGTTCTTGACAACCTGATGACGAATGTTGATAAAATGGGTAGGAATCATGAGAGTAGGCTGGTTTCCTTGGAGGAAAAATTTAATAAAATTTGTAATGATTTGAGAATTGTTGTACATATTGTTCAAAGGCATAGGACAACTGAGAAGGGGGGTGAATTATTTGCCACCAAAATTAAACTCAAAGCTTCAACACTTAGTAATTTCACAACCATATTGTTATGTAATTAAGTATAAACATGAAATGAAAATAATAGAAAGAAAAATCAACACAATGAAAAGAAAATTTTACATGGAAAACCCAATAAGGGAAAAACAATAGTGAGGATTAACTCACAATATAAAGTGATAGAAAAAATGAATGCAAAGGCTCACTGCCAAGGGCTCACTACCTGAATACAAAGGCTCACTTCCTATAGAAAGGACTCACTATCCAACAGGGAGGCTCATTGCCTAATGATACAAAAGAAAACAAAAGATCCACCACAAAAAAATTACACAAATTCACATCCTTGATCAGAAGATTGTAGAAACCTTCAGCTCACTACCTTCAGGAATGTAACACAATGAAGTACTGCTGCCTCAACTCACTTTCACATAATTTTTCTCTTCACTTGTGGCTTACTTCATTAATTTTCATCATCGAAACCTTCACAACTCGAATTTCATTTATGCCATATTCAACCTTAGAAACTTTCTCCAAGGTTGGCCACATACTCTTCATTTCATAAATTCAAATTAGGTTGGCAACTCAACATTCCCATAGTGGAAAGGAATGAGAATGGACCAATTAAACACTTAACCAAGAGCAAAAGCAATGTCTAGGATCAACCACATGCTTCCTTAATTAAATTTTAATTCTTCATATGAAGTGTAAACACCAGGTTGGTGAAACCTAATGAAAACACAAATGAACATTGAAGTACACACTTTCCACATCAGGAAGATGACACATGGGCTACACAATATGCTTCACCAATTACTGTAACATATCTCAAATACCTTCAGACTCATCTTTAGTAGGTATAAAAACCTTCAAACACAAAAAACCTTCCAATAGACCATCTTAACTATGCAAATCCACACAACAATTCTAAAGCTCAACCTCTAACGCACCAAACCTTGAATATTTCTACCAAAATGTAGAAAACACCATTACAAGACATATTCCAGATCCACAAGACCTGAAACAAAACAACAAAGGACTGTAGAGTAGAAACATTTCTCCCAGTCCATAGATAACCAATTCTACCAAACCAATTCACACACTAGTGAACACAACTTTTAACCTGACATCAAACTAATAGTAAAAAATTAGGAGATGTCACCATCAAATCATCATCAATGAACCTTCAGATCTACACAAGCATAGGATCAACAAATGAGAAATGCAGAGCACATTCTGGAGCACATTCTAAACACATACATGACTTTGACTTCACTCTTTATTAATTTTATCAAAATCACTTGGTAACCCATTAGTTCAACACATCTACAACATCATAAGGATAGCTCCATGTACTCACAACATCTCAACAATATCTCAACTATACATGCACAATATGCAACATACTGAACTATGTTGACATCAATGACAACATTAATGAAAACGCCACCAAAATTTCTGAACTTGCAACAGATATTAGTAATCAGTCTATCCATACAAATGCACAGGGGCTTACTATGGTGAATGAAAAATCCCTTAGGTGGACTGGTAAATTGTTGGACCTTGATGAGAATGTGGAGGTGATTTCTGATTTTAATCAAAATAATCATATGGAAAATAGCATGGATGAGGGTCCATGTGTTCGAAATAGAAGCAAGACCAAGAAGAGAGCTGATATTCCTCTCCAGGAACTTTAAGAAGTGGTGGAGATGCATGACAATGTGATCTCCAACCATTTAGATGTGGCCAAGGTTTTAGATCATTTGTAATATTTTTTGTTGATTTGGATTTTTTGTTGATGTTTTTTTATTGGTATAGCTATTTTTTTTCTTTTTGGTGTTGTTTGGTGATTAATGCTTTATCTTTAGCAACCTTTTCTCGATGTACAGGGTTTTGGGATCCCTTCAAAACCTACTTTTCCTAATCAAAAACATTTTCCTTGCTGTTGTCTGCAACCATATCTTCTTCACCTTCACTCTTAGCTACAATTACATTTTTCAATTCTTTTAAGCCCTCCAAAGGACACTCATCTACTGTTGTAACATCATTTTTCTCTTAAATTGTTGCCCTTATTTTTGCCTCTCAACATCTATTGCACTTTTCTCTTCTTTCTCAGTCTCTTTCTCTATGCCTTCCTCAAAGCATACTTTTGCAAGATTTTATCCTTCTTGTTCACCTGCATACACAATTATGAAAACATTTGTACCTTTATGCTTTGGAATTTCTTCAAACACTTTCCACATACTCTCAATCTTCAACCTCTTCAAACTTAATTTTGCAAATTTCAAATATACTCACAACAACAATCACATACACATCTATCCTCTACCTAATAAAGATTCTTTTGGGAAGACACACCTCTCACTTCCTCTACCCACTCTCTCTTAGTAAAGGAACTATGCACACCTTCTACCCAAATTAAATCCCTACTAGAGGACAACCAAAATTCTCTCATACATATTTCATTCAACCCAAGATCCTTGTACAAATTTCCTCACATTGACGCTTATGCCTGCACACTCAGGAACTCTACTACAAGTATAAGTAGTTGGTGTTGTCATTGATGCCAACAAGGTTGTGTTGTCATTGGCGTCAACTATATGAGAAAATAATTATTGCAAGAGTGTGAGAAGTTGTAGCTGATATTGAGTTATTGTTGTCTTTGATGATGCTTTGATTAATTTCATTATGTTTTCATTAGTAAAGCTATTGGTCTCAACCTCTATTATTTATTTGATAATATTTTATCTATGGATGTATAGTTTGTTGGTTGTCTTCAACAAACCAATCAGATCTCACAAGATACCTATGAGTTTTCCTGAATCAATTCTTGAATATCTATAAGATAAGTGGACAACAAATGAGATGTAGCATCAATTGATTTATCTCCTGTACTTTGGGCTCTACAAAACCCAGGAGGGTAGTCCCACAATGTAAATCATATGACTCTTCTAAACAATTAAAAAATGCATTGCATAGATAAGCAGATATATTCTCATGAAAGGTTAGGAAGATGAAATCCTTCAAGAAATTATTATTTCCTTGAAAGAATTGTACATCCAAAACTGAGAATATGAACAACACCAACCACAACAAATCAAATATTGATCGAAAGATATTGAAAATGATGTTCTCAAGTTGGGTGATTGGAATTCTAAGAGGTGCTTATAATGACTGAGATCAGTGCCATTATCTATGGGATAGGAGTCAAAGAAAATTGAAATGCAAGGTACATTTAATCCTGAACAAAAATGATCTAAGTGAAATTACTTTGAAATTCACCCATCCATAATTGAAGTATAAGACTACTTATCAAATCCAATTATCCTGCACATGAATTTACAATTTGATCTAAGCATTTTAACTGATTCTTTGAACCAGAGCTAAAATCAAAGCATATACCAAATCAAAACAACAATGACAATTTATGAAATGATATTTAATCAAAATTCTCATTAATAACTCAAGCACAGATTAAAATTGGAGAGACTACAAACTCCAAAAACTTGCATTATAATTCAAATATGCTCAGGAACCATACATTTGACAAAACTTACTATCTAGACTGAAATCATTAGACAAGGACTTCTAACATATTCACTTTGTGTTTTTTAATTATACTATTTGATTCCAGAATTCAACAAAAGACCTGTACTATTGCCTATGAATTCCCTTTTATGGAAGCAAGGGAGAAAAAAATCCTCAAGCCAATAGAACACATGTCATATCCTAATTGGAATGATACATGACAATATTCCCCTATAGTTATATTTACAATTTCAATCAGAGGGAATACATATGAGACAAAGATTATTTTCATTTGTTGTGAAGAAGCAAACCTGTCTTCCAAATAGCACATGTCGAAAAGAATGTCCTTCAAGTTTTTGTAGCACATCCATCCCACTTAGCAAGATGAAAAATTCAAAAATATAGGAAAAGTAAACAAAATTTCTAGTCAACATCTACATCAGTGATCCATATTTACCTGTAGCACTCTTAATTAGGAAACACATATTGTATACATTATAACCTCCAAGGCTAGACCTGTACAATACTTGTCCAAGTCTATGTGCTCCATCCTAAATTCACTAATCCAATCCAGCTACAATATTATTTTCCATTGTTCAGATTCCTCCTCAGATGGCCAATTGAATTCAATAATTTCATCCATTTTCTTTTTGTAAGGAGCATACTTTGTCATTACTGAATTAACTTCCTTTTCAATGTTTTCAAGGAAACTAATGATAAAAGATAACTTCTCCAAAGTATCTTTAAGCATATCAATATTGACATCCTCACATATTAAATTTGTTGGAGAAGCAATTGTAGTGTCCACCTGATTCTTCCACATTTGCAAAGGCTTTACTTCATCATAGGCTTGCAGGATGTCAAGTAACAATGTCAACTCTTCCTAATCATATTTGATTCTTAAATATTTTATCATTTTCTCTAATGGAACAACATACCCATGGAATAGTTCTTCCTTAACATCACTAACAAAATTTTAAGTGGAAATCACCTTTAAATATTTGTCCTCTCGTTTCCTTTCCCCGACTACCATTAACTTCAAATCACTAGCTCTCAAAATCCTCCTATCCAAGAGTGGGGTTCCCAATTCTCCATCCCTTTGGGACATATCCATTGCTCTCAACATCAGAGAATAATTACCATGGAAACTATTCAATTTACTTTGAATTTTCCTATTAAGGTGCTTCTGAATAGTATGAACAATCTTAGTATTATTATCATGCATTAGGTTTTGCGTTTTCTCAAGAAACTTCTTATATTCCTCAACTTGCTAAAGTAGTTGTTCTTTTGTGGGTTCAGTGGATGGAGCTGCCTCTAATGTACTCAACTTCTCTATTGCAGTGGGATCCTGACCCATGTTGTAAGGAACAATTGACAAAGCTTGCTCAAGTGGAGGAGACTAAGGATGAACTATAAGAGAAATAGGAATAGTATGGCTTGAGCTAGCTGGCCCTTGGGACCTCAAAATTTCCACTTGTTGTTTCCAAAATTCTTTCTTTGTTTCAAGCTTAGCTACTCTCTACTGACTCTTATTGTATTCTCCTAGAATCTCATGGTACTTGCTTCTAAACGTATCCCTATCACTAGTGAGATGCTCAACTGTTGCTTTTATGAACTTAGCAACATTTATAGTCATGTCAGTGGCTTCTGATGCTGGAGTATATGCAACTCTCTTTATAATCAATCTGCCACTGAAGTCAGATAGCTCTACAATTTTGGGCTTTCTTGAACTAAGAGACAATGACCATATTTCCAAAGCATCATGTTCCTGACTGAATGCAGATCCCTAAAGTGCCAGCTTGGCTTCTTCTTGAGTTTGAAATAAAGGCTTATCATCCCTTCTTACTGTATCAAGTACCACTGCATCAACAATGTCCCACTCAGGTAACAACAAAACATCACTCTTTTGCACAAGTTATCTTCCCTCCTCGGGCGTAATATTCTTAAACTGCTTCTTCATCTCCTGCAACACATTGGCCAAGATAACATTCTTTGGCCATTTAGGGTGTAAACTTCTCTCAGCAACAACCCTCTCTGCATATTCTCCAGCTTTTTCTCTCCATGTAAAATCCCTAAACACTGTTGTTTCAATGAAAGAATTATCCTCCATGAACTCTTTGTAAGCCTCCACCCTCATATCATCAATATTGCTCACACCACTCAATTCAACATTTCCCAATCTCAGGATACTTGTCCTAGAGCTTGATGCAAATGCTATTGGGGGAGAAGGCATCCCTTGACGCATACCTTCAGAGGTTATCACAATATCATCTTCATCACTATTAGGGTACTCCGCTACTGGGATCTTCTGTACCCTTTGTCTCTTAATTGGTGACTGCTCTGGGGGATAAGAAATTCTTGGAGGAGAATCAATGTCAAATATAACAGGTGAGGATTTTCTAGGAGGCAATGAGATTGATCCAGTTGGAGAAGTTGGCCTTGAATCCTATGATGCAACATGGGTTGGGTTTGTATGCTCCCTCTTAGTTGTTTCCTTTTTCCTAGTATACACCTAAATCTCTTTAGGTGGCTGATAGGAAGGCCTTTCTTCTAGTTGTGCAAATGGTCCTTCTTCAATCACCAAATCCTTTCCCTTATCCTTGGTTACTTCTACTCTTCTTAATACACTCACAACATTTTCAAAAAATTTCATTACATACATTATCTGGTTAAATTCCCCTTGAATGTTGGGTAGAGGGTCATAATTTGGGTTTGTCCTCCCAAGCTTTTCTACCATCTTATTGAAGGCAAGATACATAGCCTTCCTTTCCTCCTGCATTTGGAAATAAAAAGTATTCCTAATGACATCTTCAGGGAAATAGAAATTGTGAACAAACACACCCAATGATCCTTTTTCTTTTACTGCATGAATGAACCCCTCAAGGTCATGGTTCCTAGGGTGAGCTATCATCAACTTGTAGGGCTTGAGGACCTACTCCAAAGATTTCCAATTTCCTTTGATCAACACAAAGTCTTCAAATTTTGTGTATTCTGGGAAGAATGATCCCTTCTTATTTTCTAGCAAGTGACAATCTTGGGATCTAGCCAACTATCTCATGACTTCAATAAATCCTATCCTGAGGGGTACATCTCATGGTAACACAAAAGGGTAAATAATAGTCCCATACACCCTAAATATGGTCCTATCTGGATATGGAATGATATCTCCCCAATTATGGGTTATATTCAGCTTAGGACTCCTTTCCATAGGGCTTAGGAAATCATGAATTTCTTTAGGAATCCTTGGTGGATCAAGAACCAGGAGTCTTCTCAGTTTAACTACAAAAAAATTCTTAAAGACCAGGTAATCAAACTTCTGGTCATCCATATCTAGGATTTGGGTCCAACATTGGACCGGTAGCTCAATATCACCGTCCACCTTCTTTAGAGACATGTATTCCCCAAAATATTTCTCTTGCTTATACAAAATCATATGCATCAAAAGAGAATACCACTAGAGTTTTACCCAATGCTTTCCTCCCTTAAGCTCAACTAGGTGCTTATGCATGTTTTCTACTAGATAGGTGGCATAATCATAAATCACATTCAAGGCCACATACTAAATATTTCCTACCATGTATAGATATTTAATTGGTATGGTTTCGGGTGCATCAAAACAAATAATTTGATATAAGGAGTAGATGGTATTTCTAAAGTAGTGGGTAAAGTAATTAAGTGGTTAAGGTTCTTTCTCATTTTTCCCAATCTTAATCTACTTCTTATTCTTCCCATATCTAGTTGAGGCCGTGTGCATTGGTGACATTGTAGTTTAGAACAAGACCTTGGTATTCTCATATTCCTTTTTGAAGGTATCAATGTCAATGGGGATGATATCCTCATTCCATTCCCGCAGTTTAAAAATTTCTACGGTCTCCTCCTTGGTGATCTTGACTACCTCAGCTCTATTACATGCCCTAACAATTTTGGACACTAGATCATATCTTGCTGCAATATCTTTGACCAGGTCCATGCCCACATATACATTTGGCACTACAAGTTTCGCCATATCCAACCTACAAGTATGGAAAATGGGATACTAACAATTCCTATTCCCAAACCAGTTTCTAAACATTTGCCAGCCAGTATAGGGAAATTTAGCATCCTTGATTGAAGCTTGCTTGTCCTGCAATCCATTATAAATCCTAGGGCCATAATATATAACCAATCCTTGATTGGTTTTGTTGGTTGAGGGTTTAAGGTAGTCGACAATTTCATTAGAGAGTAACCTAGCTATGGTTTTAGGATGAGGCTTCTATGTTTTAAGAGTCATGGATACTTAGGAAAGTTCACAATGGACTAGGGTTCTGACAGAAAGGAGCTCAAAACCTAATTCCCTCAATTAGCAACCTAGGGTGTGATTAGAAGGCACAAAATTGAACAAATTTAGTTGAGGGAAATAATTTTATATAGAATATTAACACAAAAAGGTGATTAAAGCACACAGGCTAACTAAATCTGAAGAAAAAAAATGTACCCTACCCTAATTCAAGATAATTTGAAATAAAGCACAAAGTTCATTTTTAATTGTACTTATGGATTTTTGTGTTAACAAGAACCCTAATTTGTTCACATTTCAGCTCGAACACCTTGGCTCAATCTTCCAGTAGCTCTGCACCAGCTTATAATTTTTGACAATGCAAGGAAATCAATTTGAAGTGTTTTACGACCCAATTACAATCACTATCAATGTCCTTTCATCCATTACTGCTCGCTCATGCAAAGAAGAATGGCTCTAATGTTTGTGTGTTTTATTTCAAATGGTAGTCATTGATTTATTTCTAAGATGGCACAATGAATTACTTAGATTGAGTCAACAGAGTTTGAATTTTCTCCACAATGGTTCATCAACTTGTCAGCCAATGAGAATGTGTTAACTAGGAACAATGCCATTTCTTCATGTGGGCTGCACCTCTTTTCCCAGTGGATGGAACCACACACGTGTTTCCTAATTGCGGACCTCACACATCTCCCAACGAGCATTAAATTAAGGCTTCGAGGTGTGCGATGGGCGGCTAAGATTTAACTGTGTTGATGCTTGTGGGTTGTTGATATCAAATGCACTGGGTGTCAAGTATGATGCAAATGGACTGGGACCCTCCATGACAAGGACACACACCACATAATCATGGGCCTCACACACCTTCTGGCGGGCACTCTTCAACTCCTATGCGGAGTGTGATGGATGGTCAATATTTCACCAGTAGATCCAATGCACCATGTTTCTGCACATGGCAATAAAGGTTAACTTAAAATGGGGCCCAACTAGGCCAACAGGTTTTGACCCTCAAAGCGTAGATGTTCCTAAGGCAGGTTTCATAAAAAAAAACTAGCCTAACCTTAGGTATTAATGAAATGATGATTAAAACTAGGAAACCAACAAACCTAAGCGAAGGGGTTGATAAAAGGACACTTGCAATAGCCTAAGTTATGACTTGATCAACCGTAGACTGGGTAGAGTCGGTCAACAAGAAATTAGAACGTTCAAGGCTCCAAACATAAGGAATTTAAAAGCAAGATCACAAAGCTAGAAATCTAAACCACACCCATGGGTATATATGTGACATGCCATTACCAAGCACAAAATGAGTCCAAAATTTCAAAATTTTAGGAGCTCCATCAATGGCTCATGCTCAGGAACGCATACCCCTAGTGGGTATGGTGAGAAACAAATCTCTTTGTGAAGCAGACCAATACAGAGGAACCCAAAAAACACCTAGGAGCTTGCCCAGACAAGGCAAGAAGACACAATAGAAAGAAAACATGCCAAACCTATGTACAACATTTACAAAAATATACAATGTACATGGAAACAACCTATCTCATGAGAAATAGGGCTTCAGGAACTATCAATGTATGGGAAATTGTAGAAGTTCACCTGTTAGTGACTACAAGAAGTAGGAATCTTCCCCATGTGTATTTGTAATCAGATAAGGCCCAAGCCATAAGGGATCAAACTTACCATGTTTTCCTTTGTCCTCCAATCTAGCATTCCACATCAAGACCATACAACCTACTTCAAACTTCCTTTGGATGGCCTTTTTGTCATATAGGTGTTTTACTTGGAGCTACAACCTCTCATTTCTTTTATGAGCTTCTCTTCTAGTTTTGTAAAGCTCAATTAACATGCCTATCATATGTTGCATCACATCATAAATATCAGTGTCATACTCCTAGACAAATTTATACATTTTCATTAGGTTATTGTGTGGTATTCTAGCCTCAACCCCATACACCAAATTGAAAGGGGGTTTTCCAATGACTTTCTTCACAGTAGTCCTATTAGCCCATAATGCCAGCTGCAACTTTGAGTCCCAGGGCTTCTTGTTCTTCTCAATCACCCGCTTGATAATCTTCATAAGGCTTTTATTGCTGGACTCAGCTTGTCCATTCCCCTAGGGATGATATGGGGATGAATAGGACACATTTATGCCATGCTGGTTATAAAAATCAATAATTTCCTCGAACTTGAAACACATAGCATTATCAGAAACAATTCTTTCAAGAACTTTGAACCTAATCAAAATATTGTTCATTAAAAAATCAGTGACAACTTTGCTAGTTGTCTTCCTAGTAGGAATGGCTTCAACCCATTTTGTAAAATAATCAATAGCAACCAGAATTTAGGCATGTCCTCCACTAGAATTCTCAAACATTTCCCCAATAAAATCAATGCCCCATTGTTGAAAGGGAGCATGTGCTGAAATTGGCCTAAGTGGTAAGTTTCCTGAGAACTTTAACTTGCAGTAAATCTCTAAAGGCATCACATCTCTTTACAAACCTATGTGCATCTTTGAATTCAGTGGGCCACCAAAAACTTTCTCTCAATATCTTATGGGCAATAGTCTTGTCCATGTAGTGACCTCCACAAGCTCCTTTATGCATTTCAATCAGCAAGTCTTCAACTTGATCTCCATCTACAAACCTAAGCAACATACCTTCAGGGCTCCTCCACCATAGTTCACCATCGATAATAACATACTTGATGGCTTGCAATTTTAGAGTTCTTTTCTCATATTGAGGCATACCTTCAGAGTACTGCATGGTCTGTAGATATTCAACAATTCTTTGGTACCATCTAGAGGTCTACATATCACATATGGGGGCAACATTCTCATGTTCAACTTTATTAATTTGATTGGCCTCCACAATATTGGTCTCAGCCATTAACTTGGCCAAACCCTGACCCCTCACTAATTTTGTAATTTGGAGATCTATGTTGAACTCTTGGATCCTATTGATCCACCTACACCTCCAACTTGTGGTCTCCTACTGAGTGAAAATTTCTTTAACTATTGTGAATGGAACATAAGCTATAACAGTTGCCCTAGTTAAATAGGGTCTAAAATTCTTTATACCCTTGACCAAGGCATAAGCTTGCTTCTCTGTGGCATCATACTTGAGCTCAACAGCCTACAAGGACTTGCTAAAGAAAGCAATAGGCTGCTCAAATCCTTCATTATTCTTTTGTAACAATACCCTACCATTGTGTGAAACAAAGAAAAAGTGAATAGCTAGAAGGGCTTTGTATAATTTGGGGACTTGAGGACAAGTGTTGTTTTGATGGCATCGTTTATGGCTTGAAAATCCTTAACAAGTTCTTATGTCCATAACACCTTTTCTCCCTTCTTCAACATCTTGGAAATGGGCCTGACAATCTCAACAAAGTTAGTAACAAACCTCCTGACAAAGTTAATTTTCCCGAAGAAAGATTGAATCCCCTTCACACTCCTAGGTTGTGTGATCTTGTCTATGGCTTCTATGCATTCAGTATCAATCCTTACCCCATCTTTTGAAACAACATATCCCAACAACTTACCTTCCTTGACTCCAAAAGAACACTTCTTGGGATTCAAAAAAATCCCATACTCCAAAGCTCTAATGAAAATTTTCTCTTGATGTTAATAATGATCTTCCTCCTTGTTGTGAAAAGATGAAAATTTTCTCTTGATATATAGCTAGGAAAAGATCAAAAAAATCTACAAAGGCCACATCCATGGCTCTTTGGAATGTTGCACTAGCATTAATTAGGCCAAATGGAATTCTTACATATACATAGGTCTAGTGTGGTGTAGTAAAGGCAGTTTTATATTGTTTAGAATCTCTCACCATGACTTGATTATATCCTAAGAATTAATCCATCATTGAAAGTAGCTCGCACCCTATGACCTTCTACAACATGGCCTCCATATTAGGTAGAGGATAGTTATCCTTTAAAGATGCCACATTAATATTTCTGAAGTCCACACATAGCCTGATATAACCATTCTTCTTTCTGACAAGGACCAAATTTGAAACCCCGGATGAATGTCTGATAGGTTTGATGATACCAGCATCTCTCAACTTTGTAAGCTCCTCTTGCATCTTTGGATGCAAGGTAGGATTAATTGTCCTTTTTTTTTGTCTAAAAGGCTTTGCATCAAGTTTCAAAGGAATTTCATGTTGAAATAAGTCCTCCCTGTAAACCTTTAGGTCATCATATGACCATGCAAACACATGTCTATACTTCCTCAAAAGGGAAATCAACATACTCTTGACATGGGGTTTCATCTTTTTTCCTATATACACCTTTTTAGGAGTATTTTTTGTCCCTAGATTTATTTCCTCTAAATTTTCCTTATGGGAAGATACTTTTTTGACATTTGATTTATCTGAGCCATCGAAGACCCTCTCTAGTGCAACTAGTCCTTTGGGAATTTTATTTATTTTTAACTGAATTATCTCATTCCCAAATAATGTCTCTTTCCCATCAACTTCAACCACATATGATCCAAACTCAATCTCTTGGATTTCATATTGGTTAATGCAGTGCAGGAACTTCAAAATGTCATTATCATTGTCAAACACTTGCCAATTACAAATTTTGTTAGGTATTGTAGGCTAAGTCTGCACCTCTATTCATGAGACACCATCAAAGGTAACATCATCTAACCTGACAACAATATTAGCTAATAAGTCTACCTTGACATTTTTTCCTCTTTCTATCCAATCTATACCAAAGGCATCAAAGGCGTCAATAGTATCCTAAATTTCATTCTTGTATTGTTTGATCCTTTTGTCTTTAGTGAAAAATATAGACCTAAGTTGAGAAACTACCAACTTAGAATCCCCCAGTACCTTTAACAATTTTATGCCATGTTTGGAAGCTAACTTTAAACCAAGTAATAGAGCCTCATACTCAACAACATTATTTGTACATGCAAATTGTAACAAGGAGTACTTTAAATTTTTACCTTGAGGAGAGATGAGAATAACCCTATTGTGCAATTTTCATACACATGCCCCACTAGAGGCGGGGACCCTCTTTTGCTTGTTTTCCTTAGGGTACTAACCTTTTCCCCTTAAGGGATAGGTCTCTTGGTCTTGGTCTTGTCTCACCTAGGTGCTTGATGATTAATCTACATTTTAGATGTCTTTTTGCAACATTAGGGTCATGGAATTAACTCCTTAAGGTCTGGCATAACTTAAAATTTCAACTCTAGGACAAATTTGGCTAAGTATGGGGGGAGGTCGACTAATCCGAGGTAGCTCAAATTACCTGAACTTCATTCCAGCTAGAAAATCTGAGCTACCTTAGATTTCCCAAGTCTGGACTCTCATCATATTCATGGGCTTTCGAGCTATCCTTTCATGCATTTATAACACTCATTTATGAGGAGGAATTGGTAATATATTTGGGACCCATTGCACATTTTAGTCATTTAACTTTGTAAGAGCATTCAAAATTGAGAGCATTTGAAGTTGAGATAATTCAAAATTAGGAGAAGCTTTCGGTGTCCCATCTAGCACGTTGTGAAACCAAAGAATTAGGTGATTGCTCATCATTGTTCATCTCTTGGGACTTTCATTTGATTTCCTTACCTTCTTGCACTCTATTCCAAGGTGAGTGGTCATTATTCTTTGTGTTTGAACACATATTATGATGGATACGAGGGTTTCTTGTAGGATTCACAGTGATTATTGCATAAATCAGGATTGAATCAGTTTATCCATCGCTCCACCATGATCGTTTAAGGTTTTTTTTATTGCTTTAGGATGCATGCAAATGGTGTGGGATTGGTACATTGATTTGAAAGAATAAAAGGGCTTGACAATTTTTTTTGGAAATTCACTCCTTTTGGTTGTATGCCTAAATTTTAGGGGTGTCATTTTGTGTTAACGTTCAACTCGAAACCCTAGTTGAAGATTGATATGTGATGAACGAAATAAATAGGGTTAATGGATTTTTATGCAAAATGCATGATTTGAAGCGTTGAAAGAAATGAACATGAATCCAACTCGTGCAATGATTGTAATCTTTCTTTCAAATGTGAAGCAAGTTGAACACTTAGCAAAATTATGAGTCTGAGTGAAACACTTAGAAATTCTGAGATAGATTAGATTTTCTGAGCCTTAATCTGCTTAGAAAATATGAGCCCCCTCAGATTTTCCAAATCCATTGCATGAACAAAACCCCAAAGCCCCAAAGGAACAAAGGTCTTATTACTTTGAAATTTTGAGAATAGTCTGCATTCAGTGATTCTGAGCAGGCTCAAAATTACTGAACCCTAGTCCACCTGGGAAATCTAAGCCCTTGAGAAATACCCAAACTTCATGAACTTTCAACTATCTAGTGCACATGATTAATCAAGCCTTGACAAATATGATTGGAATGTGGTATTAAAGTGATTAATGCTTGCATATACTTGATTGTGTTAAAAAATTCCATCTCATGAGGTTACTTCATGATTCTAAGTCAAAATTAACATAATGTACAAATCTTGGGGAATCTGAGCCACCTCGGATTACTTGAGATCTAGTTTAGCTGGAAATTTTGAGCTCCCTCATATTTTTTGACCTTTCTCTATTGTCTTCAAAATTCGAATATCAATGATAATTGGGCTTGCATTTGGGGTTATAAGGTATTTATTGTTGGATTTTGATCAAATTGAATGAGATTCACTTGCGTACATTGTATAATCTGCTAATAAGATCTTGTGGAATGAATTGTCTGCCTTGCATTTCCATTAGGGTTTATATTATCATGTTGATTCAATGGCATTATTTTTGCATACATCGGTACTTCATGGAGTTAATGCAATATGCTATATGGTTACTTTCATTTTGGTGATTATGGTCCTTTCTAACAGATGCAGGAAAAATTGAACTTGGACAAGACATCCAAATCAAAGGCTTCTTTAGTACAAGAGGAGGTGAGAAGAAGAGCATAAAGGATGAAGTATGATTTCAAGGGCATATGTCTAGAGTCCAAGATTGCTTCTACTTGGTCAAAGATTGTAGACACAAATATGGGGCATGTGGACTATGATTACTTTCAATAGAGGATGTATGGAAATGCACCAACTCAATTGGCCCAGATCCTCACTCATACTAGTTTGGCCCAAGTAGCAAGGTTCCCTCCAACACAATTTTTCCCAGAGTTGGTTTTAGAATGTGCAAGGCATTATGACTCCAATAAAAGGATTATAATTGGACCACAGGGAAGATTCATGGAAAATATCACTGAAAAATCCATTGTAGAAGTGTTCAATAATGCTTCACATCACAAGATTATTGAGGAGATAAACATTGGGGAAGCAATAAAGTTTTATGATGAAGACCCCAACATAACTTTAGAAATCATGAACTCTTGGATATTGAAGCCCAAACCACACTATTCTAAGCTTCCTAAACAATTGCATAGAAGTGATTTCAAGATGGAGTATCATGATGTTATCACTCTTCTGGCCAGGGTAATGGGAGTAGAAGAGTCCCACATTTTCCACAATTGGATGTTCTGCCCCATCACATAGATCATGGCTGGAAGACATTACCATTGGGATAGAATTATAAGAAACAACTTAGATGCCCAGTTAAGGAGTGTGCAAGAGACCAATAGATTCAAAATGACTTCATATCTTGTGTACATGTTGGAAAGTAAGACCAAATATAAAGGTCTCAGTTGCAAAGGGGTTGTAGGGAAAGATAGGATATGGGACATATACCCATAGCTGCAACATAAAACAACTAATTATAAGAGAGAAAATGATGCTTTCTTCATGTACATTCCCAGGTTGCTATAGGAAGCTCTCCATGCCAAAGTCTCTGTTGATGCAATGGATTTTATTAAGCAATATGGTCAATGGTTTATTTAGTTCCAAAGATTCACATACATCCAGATACAAGGGTCTCCTGATGTCCTACCCAGACTGCCTAGATATCCAACTAAAAAACTTATATTATTAGAGATGACCAGGAAAATGATGGAATTCAAGGAAATTCTACAAAAGGATCTGCATAAGAAAGGGATAGGGGCATAATTCCCACTAAGAATTGGAACTATAGAAGTCTTCCCATCTATAGAAAGTGCTCAATACTTAGAGAAAGAGATGGACCAATTTGAATTGTACTCTCATACCAACATGGATAAATTTGATCCCTATGGAAAGGCACCGAAGTAGGCCAATAGAGGATTTAGACATAAAGACCACGTAGAGGACTATTGGACAACTACAGAGATGAATTTAATGTTATTAGGAGAAGATTTTCTAGACTACCTCTCAATCTGATAAGGCTATACAAGGCGGTGGAAGTGCCTGATCAAGTGCAGGATGATGAGGTAAACCTAGTTCAACACCATGATTATGAGCCCTACAGGAACAAGCCCTTGCCTCCAATTAATTGGTCAGAAGAGGAAATAATAGATTTGGATCAAGTAACTGAACCAGTAAAGAAATATTCAAGGCTATGGGTAAAGTATAAGGTGTTGGAGCTAGAAGTTGATGGCACCAAATTCACATATGACTTGATGGGAGATTTAGAATCCCAATTTGAGGAAGAGGTTGAAGCTGATAAAGGTGATGACACTATTGAGCCTCATGATGAGAATATTCAAGAGGAAGAAAGGCCTCTGAATTTTAAAAGAAAGAAAAAGAGCCAAAATCAACTCAAACAAACTAAGAAACAATCCTTGAAGACAAAGAAGGCTCCCTAGGTCAGTGCTACTACTGAAGAAGCAGAGGCCTCACCACCAGTTAAGAAGAGAAAACTAGTTACAGAGGGCCAAAAGGTAGAAAAAGAAAGAAAAGGTAGCACTTCCACTAATGCCCCTTCCTTAGTAAAATTTGTTGATATAGAGAGCTTAGGGGAAAAGCCACAAGTGTATGTCAGGAGAAATTATCCTAAGCATAAAACATCCCTAGTGATTAAGACAAAGACTATAGAAAAGGAAGTGCAAATTGAAGAGGTGCCTACTGATGATAGTGCCATGAGAGCAGTTCTAGGAAATAATTCTCCCATCTCCTCTCCTCCTCATAATGTACAAGTTTCAGAGGAAGTAATCCACGAGGAGGGAAACATATCAAATGATCCTGAGGGGAATGAATCTGAAGATGAGGAGATTTCTACTCCTAAAAGTGGAGAATGGAGAAAGTTTGTACAAGAGATTGGACAATCTACTTCTAGGGCCAAAGAAAGAATATGGAGTCAGAAGTAACATAGGAAAGGCAATCAAAATCTCTAGAGAAAGATATGATTAATGAACTGGAGGATCAACCTGAGATGTTAAAGAATATGGAAGATGTTGCTGACAACCCACATCAAGATAAAGATGAGCAAGAGGTTCATTCTACAAAATTGAATACAAAGCAACCCACTATCCCAGATTGGATAGAGAAAAGGATTAGTAAGAAGCAAATAATTGTTTAGGAGGAAACCCCAAGCTAGGATAAGTTGTTAGAACAATGGGGATAGCCCAAGCAAAAGAATAGGGCTAGAACAATGTCAAAATTGTCAAGAGATGAATTTAATAACAGGGTTGTTCACATAGTTGTCCCTGCTAAAAAAATTTTTAAGGATGAGGTGATACTTGTTGATTATAAAGTACAAACTATTAATTTGGGCCCATCCACCAAAGAGCAGGAAAAAGAAGAATTTCAAGAATCCTCTGAAGCCATTTTGAGAAGGCTTGATAAGGAAACAGAGGAAAAGGAGAAGCTTCAGAAGTAGCTAAGTCATGTCTACAAATATGTTCAACATCTAATGAAGCCTCTACAAACTACTACTGGTGGTAGTTCTTCAATCCCAGAGGGGTTATTACCAAATGAAACTGTGTCAGAAATAGAAAAGTTGAAATCTTCAGTGCACAACACTCGTGAATGGCTTCAGGAAGTTAGTAAGAGGGGTGATGAATCAATTGAACAAATATTTGGAATTTATTCTAAGGCTGTTGAATTTCTTGAGGACACCTAGTTTGCTGAAAAATGTAACAAGGTTGATGAAACAACTGTGGAAGAGATCAAGAAGATCCTACAAGTGCCAAAGGAGGAATTTCCTAAGATGAATCTTTTCACTTCTAATGATATTGCCAAGGTAATGGAGTGGATTGAAGTATGGAATTATAGGAAAGAGCTCATGTCTAAAGCTTTAAAGAAGATAATGAAGTTGCAAGGGAAGATGAAGGAAATATATGACAACTGTATCACTTTCCTTGAAATCATGGCTGGGAGAAGAAAGTTTGGCCAAAAGAATAGGAATATTGGCAGGTTGCAGGCATGGTGGCATGAGATATATTCTCCTTCTAATAGTTCACTAGTCGCCAAGGATCATCTGGAGGATGCAACCATATACATTTCAAAGTTGGACAAGTATCATGAGTTACTAGTGGAATGGGATAAAGCAATGCCAAAATATGTTGATGAATTAAAGATTCATAAATTAAGAATTAAATTTATTCCTACTCCAGATCTAGCAAATGTAAAGGAAATATTATAAAAGATTAAAGATTTGTCCTGTAGGATAGAGGCCAATAAAGAAGGAGAAAATATCCAACTGGCAGCCACCTAGGACAACGTGCCAGTCATGTGATCTTTCCAGCCAAGAAGGATGACCTAGGAGTTTGTGCCAACTAGATAATGATTCTAGAAGGGTCTAGTCCAACCTAGACTTAGTTTTATGATATTAAATGTAATTTTATTTTTTATAAAACTTTCTAGGCCGACCTATTTTGGCCGACCTACTTTTTGTAACCCTAATTCTAGGCCGACCTAATGTAATTTCTCTATAAATTAAGGCCTCAACTTCATTTGAAGGGGTTAGACATAGTTGGGATAGTTAGAACTGAGCAAGGAGTTAGTATTTTCTCAGAGCAAGTGCTAAAACATTGAGGATACATGAATTGTTGCAAATTTTGGGTGATTCACTATAAGTAAAGACATTGTTCTTTGGTGTTCTTTCTTGTGTTATTCACTCTGCATGGTTCTTGTTTTCCAGATCTTGATAAATTGCTTTAAATTTGTGGTTGCATGTTAGATTTTAGATTTGGTAATGATGCAATTGTGTTAATGGTTTAAGATTTGAAGTGTTTGAGCAATCCTTGGTCCATACTTTTAGTAGCTTGCTAATTGTAAGTTGTGTAAAGTTAGCCTGGGCCTTAAAATTGTGTGCAGGGTTCAATTGTGGGTATTTATTCATTTCAATTATAAAATAAAGTTGATTTGTGTGAATTCTCCATGATCTAAAATTCTTTTGTTTCCTTAGAATATTGTACTATTTTTGTGAGATTGCAGTTTTAATCTAGATTAAGTAGGAATTATTTTTGAAGGATTGGTCCACTTTGGATATTTGATTGTTTGCACAATTGGTCTTAGGCTTAGTTTTAGAAATCTCTTTAAACCCTTTATCTTTTATTTTTTCTTTTAAAATCTAGGCTATTTTAGGACTAAAAGCATCAACATACTACAAAATTTGATGAGTTTGAAGCTTCCAACAATTGTTTTGTAAGGCCCCATGTGATTACCAACATTTTCACATTTATCATTGAGTTGTTTTTTCATTTTCAAGATCTGACATTAGAGACCTTGGGGTTATTTCTTGAGGCTTGCTGATAGAGAATTACCTTTCAAGAAAGATAGGATATCATATTCTGTCTAAGTTTTTGCTATGCAAAAAACACCATCAACAAACCCCTGCACCTGAGCCTTCCTTTGAATATGCTCCATCAAAGTACATAGTCCAAAGAGAATCTTCCTATGGTATTTCCAGGACCTCTTTGACAATTGGTGTAGGCCTAGCTTCTTCTTCTTGCTTCAACTCTTCCACTCAAAAAGTTTCTATGACCATGTCTACAAAGTTAATTATTGCTTCTCCTTCATGTTCTTTAGCGTACTCAATCATGTGGATGATCCTTGGTTCTCTTGCAATCTTAGCATCCTTTTGATCAATTGAGAAAGTTGCAAATGACAGGTCACACTGAATAATCCTGCCCATGGAAGCACTCCAATGTCTTGACAATAAAATCCCATAGGTTGGTGGAATGTCCACCACTGTGATACTCATAAACAACTCTTTCTCAAGGAAAGCTACTAATTATATGGAACTTTGTTAATTACCCCTATAATAGGAATTTACCTTGAATCCATGGCATAGCACTTTCCATATGTGCTATCAACCTTTAAGCCCATCTCTTCCATTATTTGAAGCTCCTGAGTCTATCATATAATTTCTAAGCAACCTACCATCAATGATCAAGCTTAAATAAAATGGATTGACTTGGTTTGGATTGGCAGTAATGGTGGTTCCCAAATATACCTCTGGATTTTCATTGATTACTGCTTTGACCTCAACATTCTTCCCTTGGTCTTTTTTTGATTCATGTTGGTCAACTACTTTATCCTTCCCACTAGCAACAATACTATTGATTAGATCAATAGTCTTATTCTTGTGCTCATCTATTCTCATCATTTCTAGGAATGGGACTATGACTTTGACTTGAGATAATACCTAAAACATATCTACTGGAGAATAATTTGGTAACTTAGTGTGCCATACAAAAATGGCCCCTTGTCATTTTTAGGGCCTTTTAGGTCTTGTTTCACAATGTTTGGTCTATTTTGCTCTGATTTTATATTGTATTATGGCTTGAACATGCATATTTATGTACTAAAATTTAAATAATGACGTCTTGTGAAGGTGTTGTGAAGTGTTGTAAAAAATTTCTACACTCTTCTAGACCCTATTCATCACAATTCACCTAAAATCACCTTTTCATCACTAATCAAGTCATATTTTGAAGTGTTGTAAAGTCTTGTAACAAGATTTCATGCTTTTCTAGGCTTGATTTCACTATTTACACCTTTCTTATGCTTTATTTGACCCCTTTATGCCCTTATAAGCCTTAATTAAGTGCATTTTTGAATGTAAACCTGACAAACAATATTAAACATGAATTAATTCCCGACACCCATTTTCAGTTCCTAGGTGGGACCCATTCACCATGGGTGGCAAATGGGTCCCCCTTGGCTCCAAATTCAAATTTTTTAAAATTTCCTTTCAGGTTTTTATTTAGAATCACTTGATGTCGGCCTATGATGAGGTATTAACAGGTTACTAAGGCAAATGATTGTATAAATAAGTGTTTTTACATCCATTCTAACCCCCATTCATTCAAGCATTCAATCTCCTAAAATCACACATCACATCCATGCAATCTTTTCATTCACTCAAGGATTCTAGAAAACATTCCAAAGATTCCAAATTCCTCAAATAATTCCCAGGTGCACACTAATTCAGTCCATTTCTTTATGTTTTGCATTTTATTCATTCTTATTCCATTGTTTGCATATCACATTGTGTTTTCCAGCATAGCATAAATCTCAAGTTTTGCATTCATAATCAGTCATTTAGATCACTTAATTTTATTTAGTTCATTTCATTTAACTTATAAAACATCATACATAACATAATTTGAATGAACCCTTTAGCATTTTTGGCCCTACTCTCTCCTAGGTGAAAAACCCTAGAAGTGCTAGAGAGGTACAAGGTGCCAAAAATCTACGGTTCACTTGGGGATTATGAATTCCTGAGGAATTACCTTGTCAGCTTGTCCTTGGACCTTCTCAACACTTGGTTTCACATCTTTGGCCTTCTCAGCTTGATGAGCAACTTCACCATCATTTTTCGTCTTTATACCCTTTTTGGCCCAAATTCTCACCTCTTTACCCTCCTTGAGCTTCATCTCTTCTTTCTTGTTCTCTATTTCTATTCCTTTTGTTTCTACACTATTTTCCTTAACAAACAAGATCCCCGGGCTACCCTGATTACCACCCATAGTTATATTCCTTAAATGATAATCATTCCTTTCCTTAGCAACCAATGTAGTTGTATACCATTCAATCTCCTCATTTGAGGGTCTCCTCAAAGAGACATTATCTGACTCAAGGGTGTAGACTATGCAGTTATTCTCTCCTTCTTCATCTAAGAATACCTATTGGTGATAATAGCTCACCTCCTACCTTTGAAGATCCACATCACTCCTGTTAGGCTCATCATCTGATGAGTACTCCTCACAAAGAATACTCGATTTGGTCATGAGCATGTTCACAGTACCGTCCTATTCATGAGAAGCATAATAAGCTCCTTGATCCTCTAGGGATTCCTCCACTGATCTAGAAACAACACATTGTTGTGCAAAGTGAGGTAGCTGACACACTCCACACCAAGGTAAGTATTCAGTAACATTTGTGGAATGTTTTTGTAAAGGATTGGGTGTGCCTTGGATATTCTTTTGATTATTATTAACTGGCTTACCATTATGCCAGTTTGTATGGTAGGGATAGTCTTGTAGCCTTGGTGGCCTTTCATTCCTCTGGAATTATGGTTTATCATTCTTGATCGCCTTCTGCAATAGACTAAGGAATTGATCTAACTTTTCATCAGGGGCTACAAATTTAGATGTCTTTTCATTTTGATTCTTTGGGTTCTTTAGAGGTTTGGGGTCATCCCTTCTTCCAACTTTACCTTATGCTTTTCGATTATTTTCAATATTGATTTCCATTTTGTAAGTGTCCCTTAGGTACTATGGATTCTTATCTCTGAGGAGATAGCACATCTTTGGGTCATATGCATTGTAATATACAACTAGACATGCCTTTTCATTAGGTCTCAAAGAAGCAGGGACTTTATATATTGCCTTCTAGAACCTTGCGTTGAACTCGGTTTCCAGTTCATTATGCCACTTTGTAATGTTGTTGAAATCATTCAACCTAAACCAAGGATCAGTTTCGTCTCCATATTGTTCCCTGAAGAGCCATTAGAAAGAATCCTTGGAGTCAATGCTTGCATCAGGAAAGCTCCTATAACAATCCCTGGCATCCTCTATTAGGGATTGCATGAGATATTTCATAGCCACATCATCGTCCCACAGTTCAAAATCCTCCACAAAACTTTGGAAGGCCTTTAAATGGTCCTCACCACTGAGAACATTATTGCCAGTGAACTTAGGAAAATGCTTCCTTGCATTATCTGGAATTGGATTTGGATATGTAGGAATGTTCTCAAAACATAATTGTTTGTACCTATCAATGTGTAATAATCTTCTCCCACAAGGTCCTTCTTCCTCATCTTGGCTATCACGATCCCTTATGTTATCACTATTGTTTCTAGTCCTTCTATGTTGGGAATCATGTTGATAATTGAAATGAACTATTCTAGCTTTTTCTTTAGGATGTGAGGATGAATTAGAAGGGTTTCCACTAGATGAGATTTTTTTATTGGTATGAGGACTTGAGAATGATGTGTGGGCTTAGGGAATTTGGGTCTCAGGGATAGAACATTTTATAGTGGACTCCAAGAAACCAAACTTCTTTTTCATCTCATTGTTTACAACCAATAATTCCATCTCCTTCATTATTTTCTCCAATTCTTCATTTTCCTTTACCATCCTTTCGACTGATGGGATAGACTCATCTTGCCATGTGTCCTTCTTAGAAGAACCTCCTTCATTTATTTTTACCCCTTCATTTATGGGTCTCTTTCCTTTATCAGCCTTAGGGGGATCATGATTTGTATTCTTGGGAGGAGGGTCAAGTGGGATAGAAGTCTTGTCAACAGTGTTGGTTTGTGGATTTGCAGTAGCATTATCAACAAATGGAACTATAGGAATCTTTGTGACAATCTCTTCCACAATGGGACTAGTTGTTTGGGAATATTTGGCTACTAGCTTTTCCAATGCTTTGATCTCCTCAACCTTTCTCCTTAACATACCACTCTGCATCATGAATTCCCTTATTCTTCTCTCCTTCTCTGCATCCCTCTCCTTCCTATTCTCCTTGCATTTTGATGCTCTTTCTCTTAGCTATTGCATATCATTAAGAACTTCTTCTTCCTCTAGAAAAGTAGAATCTTTGTCAGATGCTATTATAGTCTTAGCTTGATTAGGAGCAACATTGTGGGAATATTCATCATCTCTTGTTAGCAATTCAAAGGGATGGGAGTATAAGGATTAGAATTCAGGGAAAAATTTCCCTCAACTCTATGGTGTCTAGCACTAGCATTATCCCTTTCTATTCTATCTTTTTCCATCCTTTCCATGGATTGTAAGCCTTGGTCAAAGGATTTCTCATTTATAATAGACTTCATAAAAACCTCTCCTCTCTTAGTAGAAGTATTATCACTAAAATCTAGCAAATTCCTTTCACATTCTAAACTAGAGCTAGAATGAATATCATGTTCAGGGACCAGATGAGGAGTAGACTTACATTTTTTAGTTTCCTTTTCTTTTATCCATTCCCTCATGCATTCTTGTTCCTGAGCAATTCACCCTCCAGCTTCTTCTCTAGATGCTTCTTCATATGGCCTCGTGTTCCTCACATTTGTACTTGGATCTTCTTCACATCTATCAACTTCTTTGATTTCTTTATAGTCTTCTTCTTTACTTCTTTAATATCTTTAAACACCAGCTCATACTGGTGTAGAGACTACAGAGTTGCCACCCAAACTCCTTGGGACCAATTAGTAGCAATTTTGTTACACTTTATACAAATTTCACTAGATCCTTGGAAAGTGAGACAAACTTTGACACATACAACATGATTTTGAATGAACTTAAGACACAAGCTTTTCAAAACAAAAGGGTGTGAAACTTATCATGAACATTTAGTGAAATACATGACAAAGATTTGAGCAATATTTAGCAGACACTTCAATTTGACCAACTTTATAAGTAAATACCACCATATAGCATAGTGATCTATGATAAGGCATTCTAGAGAACTAATAATTGTAAAGCTTATGTCCCCAACAGAGTCACCATTCTATTGGTTGTTTTCAATGAAACAATCAAATCTCACAAGATACCTATGAATTTTCCTAACTCAATTCTTGAATATATGCAAGATAAGTGGCCAACGAATGAGATGTAGCATCAATTTCTTGATCTCCTACACTTCGAGCTCTGTAAAACCCAAGAGGGTAGTCCCACAATGTAAATCATATGACTCTTCTAAACAATTAACAAACACATTGCATAGATAAGAAGATATATTCTCATGAAAGGTTAGGAAGATGAAATCATTCAAGAAATTGGTATTTCCTAGAAAGAATTGTACATCCAAAACTGAGAATATGAACAACACCAACCAAAAAAAATCAAAGATTGATTGAAAGTTATTTAAAATGATGTTCTCAAGTTGGGTGGTCGAAATCCTAAGAGGTGCTTATAATGACTGAGATTAATGCCATTATCTATGGGCTAGGAGTTGAAGAAAATTGAAATGCAAGGTACATTTAATCCTAAACACAAATGATCTAAGTGAAATTACTTTGCAATTCACCCATCCATAATCGAAGTCTAAGACTACTTATCAAATCCAATTATCCTACACATGAATTTATGATATGATCTAAGCATTTTAACTAATTCTTTGAGCTAGATCTAAAATCAAAGCATATACCAAAGAAAAACAACGATGACAATTAATGAAATGATCTTTGATCAAAATTTTCATTAATAACTCAAGTACAAATTAAAATTGGAGAGACTACAAACTCCAAAAACTTGCATTATCATTTAGATATGCTCAAGAACCATACATTTGACAAAACTTACTATCTAGACTCAAAGCATTACACAAGGACTTCTAACAT
This sequence comes from Sequoia sempervirens, assembly GCA_007258455.2. NCBI lineage: Eukaryota > Viridiplantae > Streptophyta > Pinopsida > Cupressales > Cupressaceae > Sequoia > Sequoia sempervirens. The sequence goes on along the minus strand of VDFB02009710.1, from coordinate 95,814 downwards.
ATTTTCTCTGTGGTTTATAATTACACTGTTTGATTCCAAAATTCAACAAAAGACTTGTACTATTGGCCGTGAATTCCCTTTTATGGAAGCAAGGGAGCAAAACAAGACTCGGGCCAATAGTACACATGTCATATCCTAATTAGAACACTACAAGACAATATTCCCCTATAGTTATATTTACATTTTCCATTAGAGGGAATACATATGAGATAGATTATTTTTTATTTCATATGAAGAAGCAAACCTGCCTTCCAAAAGGCACATGTTGAAAATAATTTCCTTAAAGTTGTTGTAGCACGTCCATCCCACTTGGAAAGACAAAATTCACAAAGCTAGGAAAATTAAACAAATTTTATAGTCAACATGCACATCAGTTATCCATATTTACCTATAGCACTCTTAAGTAGGAAACACATACTGTATACATTATAACCTCCAAGGCTAGACTTGTACAATACTTGGCCAAGTATATGTGTTCCATTCTAAATTTACTAATCCAATCCAGCTACAAATATTCTTTTCCATTGTTCGTATTCCTCCTCAGATGGCCAATTGAATTCAATAATTTCATCCATTTTCTTTATGTAAGGAGCATACTTTGTCATTACTGAATTAGCTTCCTTGTCAAAGTCTTCAAGGAAACTAATGATAAATGATAACTTTTCCAAAGTATCTTTAAGCATATCAATATTTACATCCTCACATATTAAGTTTACTTGAGAAGCAATTGTAGTCTCCACATGATTCTTCCACATTTGCAAAGGCTTTACTTCATCATGGGCTTGCAAGATGTCAGGTAACAATGTCAACTCTACCTGATCATATTTGATTCTTAACTCTTTTATCTTCTACTCTAATGGAGCAACATACCCATGGAATGGTTTTTCCTTAACATCACTGACAAACTTGTAAGTGGAAATCACCTTTGGCTATTTGTGCTCATGTTTCCTTTCCCTGGCTGCCATTAACTTCAAATCACTAACTCTCAGAATCCACCTATCCAAGAGTGGGGTTCCCAATTCTCCATCCCTTTGGGACATATCCATTGCTCTCAACATTAGAGAATAATTACCATGGACACTAATCAATTTACTTTGAATATTCCTATTAAGGTACTTTACAACTGTATGAACAATCTTAGTATTATTCTCATGCATTAGGTTCTATGTTTTCTCAAGCAACTTCTTATATTCCTCAACTTGCTGAAGCAGTTGTTCTTTTGTGGGTTCAGTGGATGGAGGTTCCTTTGATGTACACAGCTTCTCTATTATAATGGACTCCTGAACCATGTTGTAAGGAACAATTGACAATGCTTGCTCAAGTGGAGGAGACTGGGGATTAATTGTAGGAGAAACGAGAGCAGTATGGCTTGAGCTAGTTGTCCCTTGGGACCTCAACATTTCCACTTGTTGTTTCCAAAATTCTTGCTTTGTTTCAATCTCAAATACTCTCTGCTGACTCTTATTGTATTCTACTACAATCTCTTGGTACTTGTTTCTAAACATATCCCTATCACTAGTGAGATGTTCAACTGTTGCTTTTGTGAACCTAGCAGCATTTATATTCATGTCAGTGTCTTCTAATGCTAGAGTATTTACAAATCTCTTTACAATCAATCTACCACTGAAGTCAGATAGCTCTGCAATTTTGGGCTTCCTTGAACTAAGAGACGATGACCATATTTCCAGACCATCATGTTCTTGACTGAATGCAAATTCCTGAAGTACCAACCTAGATTCTTCAGTTTGAAATAAAGGCTTATCAACCCTTCTTATTGTATCAATTGCCACTACATTAGCAATATCCCACTTAGGTAACAACAAAACACCACTCTTTCACACAAGTTCTCTTCCTCCTCATAATATTCTTAAACTACTTCTTCATCTCCTGCATCACATTGGCTTGGATAACATTCTCTAGTAATTCAGGATGTAAAATTCTCTCAACAACAACCCTCTCCACATATTCTCTGGCTTTTTCTCTCCATGTAAAATCCTTGAAAGCTGGTGTTTCAATGAAAGAATCATCCTCCATGAACTCTTTTCAAGCCTCCACCCTCATATCATCAATATTCCTCACACCACTCAATTCAGCTTTTCCCAATCTCAGGATACTTGTCCCAGAGCTTGATGCAACTTCTCTTGGGGGAGAAGGCATCCCTTAATGCATATCTTTAGAGGTGATCACAATATCATCTTCATCATTGTCAGGGCACTCCACTACCGGGCTCTTCTCTACCCTGTGTCTCCTAATTGGTGGTTGCTTTGGGGGAGGAGAACATCTTGGAGGAGAATATATGTCAATTATAATAGGTGATGATTTCCTAGGAGGCAATGAGATTGATCCAGTTATAGAAGTTGGCCTTGAATCCTCTAATGCAACAAGGGTTGGCTTTGTTTGCTCCCTCTTAGTTGTTTCCTTTTTCCTAGTATACACTTGAATCTCTTTAGGTGGATGATAGGAAGGCCTTTCTTCCAGTTGTGCAGATGGTCCTTCTTTGATCGCCAAATCCTTTCCCTTACCCTTGGTTACTTCTACTCTTCTCAATACACCCAGAGCATTTTCAAAATTTTCATTATATACATTATCTAGTTAAATTCCCCTTGAATGTTGGGTAGAGGGTCATAATTTGGGTTTTTCCTCTGAATATTTTCTACCATATTACTGAAGGAAAGATACATAGCCTTCCTTTCTTCCCGCATTTGGAAATCAAAAATATTCCTAATGAAATCTTCAAGGAAATAGAAATTGTGAACAAAAACACCCAATGATCTTTTTTCTTTTATTTCATGAATGAACCCCTCAGGGTCATGGTTCCTAGGGTGAGTTGTCATCAACTTGTAGGGCTTGAGGACCTGCTCCAAAGCTTTCTAATTTCCTTTATCAACACAAAGTTTGCAAATTTTGTGTACTCAGGGAAGAATGATCCCTTCTTATTTTCTAGCAAGTGACAATCTTGGGATCTAGTCAACTATCTCATGAATTCAATAAATCCAATCCTAAGGAGTACATCCCTTGGTAACACAAAAGGGTAAATAGTATTACCATACACCCTAAATATGGTCCTATCTAGACATGGAATGATATATCCCCAATTATGGGTTATATTCATCTTAGGCCTCCTTTCCATAGGCCTTAGGAAATCATGAATTTCTTTAGGAATACTTGGTGGATCAAGAACCATGAGTCTTCTTAGTTTAGCTACAAAAACATTGTTAAACACCAGGTAATCAAACTTCTAGTCATCCATATCCAGGATTTGGGTCCAACATTGGAATGATAGCTCAATATCACCATCCACCTTCTTTAGAGACATGTCTTCCCCAAAATATTTCTCTTGCTTATACAAAATTAGATGCATCAAAAGAGTGTTAAAAAGGCGTAGGACAACTGAGAGGGGGGGTGAATCAATTGTCACACAAATTCAAATTTAAAACTTCAACACTTACCAATCTCACAACCACACTATTCTATTATTAAGTATGAACATGAAACACAAATAATAGAAAGTAAAATCAACACATGAACACCATATTTTTACGTGGAAAACCCAATGAGGGAAAAACCACAATGAGGATTAACTCACAATATAAAGAGATTATAAAACCAAATATAGAGGCTCACTTCCTAGAGGAGGACTCAATTTTTAAATACAAAAGCTCATTGCTTACAAGGGAGGATCACACTACCTACTTATACAAAAGAGAACAAAAGATCCACCACAACAATTAACACACATCCGTAACCTTGATTAAAAGATTGCAAAAACCTTTAGCTCACTACCTTCAGGAATCTAACAAAATGAAGTACTATTGCCTCAACTCACTTTCTAACACTTCTGCTCTTTTGATTTGTGGATTTCTTTGTCACTTTTCATCTTCATCTCAATCTTCACAATTCGACTTGCATTTATACCATCTTCAACCTTAGAAACTTTCTCCAAAGTTGGCGACATAAACTCCATTTCATAAATTCAAATTAGGTCAGCAACTCAACATTCCTGCGGTAGAAAAGAATGAGAGTGGACCAATAAAACATTTATCCAAGACCAAAAGATAATGTCTTGAATCAACCACATGCTTCCTTAATTAAATTAAATTATTCAAATGAAGTGTAAACACTAGGTTGGCCAAACCTAATGAAAACACAAATGAAAATTGATGTCCACACTTCCCAACAAGAAGATGACACGTGGAAAATGCAACACACTTCATTATGCATGAGAACACATCTCAGATTCCTTCAGATACATTTGCAAAAATTGCAAAAATATTTGAACACCAAAATTTGTCCATTAGTCCATCTGGATTGTGCAAACACATACTACAACTCAGAAACATGACTTCCAGATCACCAAACCACACACATATTTGCCAAAACCAAGAGAACGCCAATATAAGACATATTCTAGATCCACAAGATTTGAAACAAAACAATGGAGGACTACGAAGCAAAAACATTTCTCCCAGTCCATAGAAGACCAATTCTACCAGTATAGTTCACACACCAATGAATGTAACTTTTACATCCCATCAAACTAGAAACTTCAACTCAGGAGATATCACCACTAGATCACCATTAGCAACCCTTCAGATCCGCACAAGCATAGGATCAACACAAGAGAAACGCAACACACATACCAAAGCACATTCTGAACACATTCATAACTCTAACTTCTCTTCTTTATTAATTTTCTCAAAATCATTTAGAAACTCACCATTTCAGCACATCTGCAATGTCATGAAGATAGCTCCATGTACTCACAATATCTCAAAAGCATCTCAACTATAAATGTACAATCTGCAACATACTGAACTATGTTGACATCAATGACAACATTAATGACAACACCACCAAACTTGCAACAATCTCCCCCTTTGTCATTGATGGCAACACATGATGTGAAAAACCATCAAAGACATCTTACACAATATTCCAAGAGAACACCTTCTTTTCCTTTGCAACTATTTTTCACATGATTTTCTCTCCCCCTTTGACATCAATGGAAAAGATCAAAAACTTTGATCACTCCCCCTTAGGAGTGCACTGATTCAACACATACTACAACAATGGAAACCTTATCTACTCCCCCTACGGAGTAGACCCATTCATCAGTCCAAATAAATGAAGAATCTGTGAATTCACTAGACTGATGCACCTTCATGTGCACCTAGTGTGGAGGGCCAATGACCCCCAATCTCTCCCTAAGATGCTCAAAAGTATCCTTCATAAGAGCCTTAGTAAATATATCTACAATTTATTCCTTTGTTGTCACATACTCCAATCTAACTTGATTCTCCAACACCTTTTCTCTGAAGAAATGATATTTGATAGATATGTGTTTTGTTCTTGAATGCATAACCAAATTCTTTGAAATTTTTATAGCACTTATGTTGTTACAGAAAATAGGAATAGGATCATCACATATTACTCCAATGTCTTTCAGAGTTTGCTTCATCCACAAAACCTATGTGCAATAGGATGCTGCAGCAATATATTTTGCCTCTGCAGTGGATAAAGAAACAAAGTCTTGTTTCTTTCTCAACCAAGAAACCAATCTAGTGCCATGAAAGAAAGCACCTCCACTAGTACTCTTTTGACCATCCACACAACTGACCTAATCTGCATCAGTATAAGCACTAAATGTGAAATCAACACCCTTAGGATACCATAAGCCATAATTCAATGTACCTTTAAGATATCTAAATATCCTCTTTACAGTTGTAGCATGTGCCTCTTTGGGATTTTCTTGGAATCTAGCAACTAGAAATCCTGCATGCATAATATCTAGTCTGGTAGCAATAAGATACAACAGTCCACCAATCATAGATCTGTATTTTCTCTGATCATTTTTAGTAGATTCATCATTTTTACTCAGCTTACATCTGGTTACCATAGGAGTACTAACCGGTTTGGAGTCATCCATTCCAAACTTCTTCAATAGCTCTTTTACATAGTTAGATTGTGAAATGAATATCCCTTTATCAGTTTTATTTACTTGAAGACCAAGAAAGAAATTCAAGTCACCAATCATGGACATTTCAAATTCGTTTTGCATTTCTTCAGCAAATCTCTTACACATGCCTTCATTTCCACCAAAGATGATATCATCAACATATACAACTACTATCAACATTTTTTTACGTTGCATTTTGAAGTAGAGATCGGTATCAACGGAGCCTTTGTTGAATCCTTGCTTTGTCAGGTATCTATCCAATCTTGCATACCAAGCTCTGGGAGCTTGCTTCAGTCCATACAATTCCTTCTTCAACTTACAAACCATATCCTATTTGTCAAATAACTAAAATCCTCCAGGTTGTTCCATGTACACTTCTTCCTCCAACTCACCATTCAAAAATGCTGACTTGACATCCATATGATATACTTTGAAATCCTTGTGGGCAAAAAATGCCAAAAACATTTTAATAGCTTCCATTCTAGCCATAGGGGAAAATGTTTATACAAAGTCTATGCCTTCAACTTGTGAATATCCCTTGCATACTAGTCTTGCTTTATTCCTTATAACTTCACCATTTTCATTCAGCTTATTCCAGAATACCCATTTTGAACCAATTACATTCTTATTCATAGGTCTAGGGACTAATTCCCATGTCTAATTCTTTTCTATTTGATGCAACTCTTCTTTCATAGCTTTCATCTAACTCTAATCTTCACACGCTTCACTCACAGACTTAGGTTCAATTTTAGAGAGTAAACACAAATTTACCTTAGCTGCTACTTTACTTCTTTTCTTCACACCTTCACTCTTATCTCCAATTATCTATTCCTCTGAATGATTCTTCTGCACATACTTAGGAGTCTTAACAGTAGGTTCTGGTTCATTCTCTTCTTCTTCTTCTTCCTCCTTCTCCTTATTCTCTTATGGTACTTATCCATAGATAGGATCATTAGGTTCAACTTCACTTATCTCAATAGGTTTGTGCATGTCTTCATCAACTTTCACATTAGCACTTTCAACAATCTTCTAAAGTTTTTTATTGAAGCATCTATATGCTTTGCTAGTAGTAGAGTACCCAAGAAAAATTCATTCATCACATCTAGCATCATACTTTACAAGATTTTCATCATCTCTGTTAATGTAACAGCTGCTTCCATATACCTTGGAGTACTTCATAGTAGGATTCTTACCAGTCCATAACTCAAAAGGAGTCTTTGTATTGTTGCCTCTAATCTAAACTCTATTAAGAACATAAACAACAATTTTTTTTTCCTCTCTCTAGTACACATCCGGTACATTTGATTCTTTCATCATGGTTCTTGTAGCTTCTTCTACCGTTCGATTTTTCCTTTCAACTACCCCATTTTGCTAAGGGGTTCTTAGAGCATAAAACTATCTCTTTATGCCATGCTATTCACAAAATGTATTAAACTCACTAGAAGTGAGTTCTCCACCTATGTCAGATCTCAAACATTTTATTTTCAAATTCACTTCATTTTCCACTCTTGCTTTGAACACTTTAAATCTATCCAGAGACCGAGTCTTCTCTCTAAGAAAAGAAACCATATCTTCATTTCTAGATCCTTTTATGATTTCATAGGTATTATTCTAAAAAACAAGTTTAAAACCATTGCTACACATATGTCCAACACTAAAAAGCTTATGCCTCAGACCCTTCACATAATATACATCATCAGTTTTGTGTACTCCATCAAAACTAATGGTACCTTTCCCACAAATCTTAGCTCATGAATCATCACCAAACATGACTAAACCACCATCATAATTTTCAAGTCTAGTGAACTTACTCTTATCTTCGGTCATGTGATTAGAACATCCACTATCAATCACCCAGTAGTCTTCATCTTTTCTTGCATGAAAGGCAGTGACCAAAGTTCCTTCGATCTTATTATTTTTGTTCTCTGAAGCATTCTTGCTTGCACATTTTCTAGGGTTAGCAGATACAGATTTTTTTTCCAAAGCTAAAAACAAGCATTCACTGTCATCAACCTCATTTTCAGATTCATCATTAGAGATTCTAGCTTCTTCTTTAACATAATACAACTTCTTGTATTTCTTATCCATTTTATCCTTATATTTATAATCCTTGTTCTTCTTATGTACAACTCTATTCAAACATCTTGAAGCATAATGACCAATATTACCACAACTGAAACATTTAAAGGGAAACATACCTTTATACTTTCTAGTACCTTTCTTCAACTTCCTGGTGAAATTCGCCTCCAACTCATCAAAACCATCACTCTCTGGATCATCTTCAATCTTCATTGCCTTAAATGTTGATTTTGTCTTTTCTTCTTTCCTAAAATTTCTCATCTCAAATGCTTGCAAGGTTCTGAATAACTATTCTTTCGTATACTTCTTAGGATCATACATCTCTTCAATAACTGAGGTCTTATCACTATATCAATCTGGTACGGTGATCAAGATCTTCTCAATAATATCTTCATTAGTTAGCTTTCCCCTTGATTCTTAACTTCATTTGTCGTCATCTCAACCCTCTGGAAAGAGCTTGTAAACTCTTCACCTTCTTCCATTTTCAAATTCTCATATTTTCACTTTTCAGCCAACTTCTTTGTCAACTTTAATCTTTCATTTCCTTCATACAGTTCTTCCAATTTCTTCCAGACTTCATAAGTAGTGTCTAAAGAAAGAACCTTAGTTCGCTCAATTTTAGATAAAGCACTGTAAATAGCATACCTCGCTTTCTCATTATCCTCATAAGAAGAAACCTCATTTGCAATAGAAGGACCACTTTCTAGAGTAGTATACTTTGTCTCAATAGCCTTCTAGGTCTTGTAACCAACAGAAACAATGTATTCTCTCATCTGCACTTTCCAATCATTGTAATCAGATCCGGCGAACATAGGGATTTCCAACTTATGCGCCATCAGGTCTTCATTAAGTGATTAAGCTCTACACCAAGGAACCAAAGCTCTGATACCAATTGTTAAAAAGGCGTGGGACAACTAAGAGAGGGGGTGAATCAAAACCAATGAGGGAAAAAAAATGGTGAGGATTAACTCACAATATAAAGAGGACTCACTACCCAAATACAAAAGCTCACTGCTTACAAGGGAGGTTCACTGCCTACAAAAATGACTCACTGTCCAATAGGGAGGCTCACTACCTATTGATACAAAAGAGAAAAAAAGATCCACCACAACAATTAACACATATCCACAACCTTGATTAAAATATTGTAGAAACCTTCAACTCACTACCTTCAAGAATCTAACACAATGAATTAATGTTGCCTCAACTCACTTTCACACACTTCTTCTCTTTTGATTTGTGGCTTTCTTCGTCACTTTGCATCTTCATCTCAATCTTTGCGATCCAACTTGAATTTATACCATCTTCAACCTTAGAAACTTTCTCCAAAGTCAGCCACATAAACTTTATTTCATAAATTCAAATTAGGTCGGTAACTCAACATTCCTGTAGTGGAAAATAATGAGAGTGGGCCAATAAAATATTTATCCAAGACCAAAAGATAATGTCTTGAATCAACCACATGCTTCCTTAATTAAATTTAATTCTTCAAATGAAGTGTAAACACGAGGTCGGCCAAACCTAATGAAAACATAAATGAACATTGATGTACATGCTTCCCAACAAGAAGATGACATGGGGATGATGCAACACGCTTCATTATGCACAAGAAAACATCTCAAATTCCTTCAAATACATCCACAACAAGTGTAACAATCTTTGAACACCAAAATTTTTCCATCAGTCCATTCAGACCATGCAAACACATACAACAACTTAGAAACATGAATTCCAAATCACCAAACCACATGCATCTTTGTCAAAACCAAGAGAACACCAATATAAGACATATTCTAGATTTGTAAGATCTGAAACAGAACAACGGAGGACTGGGGAGAAAAAACATTTCTCCCAGACTAGAGAAGACCAATTCTGCCAATACAATTCACACACCGGTGAATGTAACTTTCATATCACATCAAACTAAAAACTTCAACTCATGAGATATCACCACTAGATCACCATTAGCAACCCTTCAGATCTGTACAAGCATAGGATCAACATAGGAGAAACACGAAGCACATACTAGAGCACATTTTGAACACATTCATAACTTTGACTTCTCTTCTTTATTAATTTTCTCAAAAGCACTTGGAAACTCACCATTTCAGCACATCTACAATGTCATGAAGATAGCTCCATGTACTCACAACATCTCAAAATCATCTCAACTATACATGTACAATTTGCAACATACTAAACTGTGTTGACATCAATGGAAACATTAATGATAACACAACCAAACTTGCAACAAAGAGAATACCACCAGAATTTTACCCAATGCTTTCTTCCCTTAAGCTCAACCAGGAACTTATGCATGTTTTCTGCTAGATAGGTGGAATAATCATAAACCACATTAAAGGTTACATACTGAATATTTCCTCCCATATATAGATATTCAATTGGTATGGTTTTGGGTGCATCAAAACAAATAATTTGATACAAGCACCAGTTGGTCTTTCTGAAGTAGTTGGGTAAAGTCATTCAGATGGAAAGGTTCTTTCTCATTTTTCCCAATCTTAATCTGCTTCTTATTCTTCTCATATCCAATTGAGGCCATGTGCATTGGTAACATTGTAGTTCAGAACAAGACCTTAGTATTCTCATATTCCTTTTTGAAGGTATCAATGTCAATGCAAACCATATCCTCATTCCATTCCTGCAGTTTAAATTTTTTTGCAATCTCCTCCTTGGTGATCTTGACTACCTCAACACCATTACATGGCCTAACAATTCTGGACACTAGATCATATCTTGTTGCAATATCTTTGATTAGGTCCATGTCCACATATACATTTGGGATGACAAGTTTCCCCATATCCAACCTCCAAGTATGGAAAATGGGATACTCACAATTCCTATTCCCAAACCAATTTCTAAACATTTTCCAGCCAGCATAGGGAAATTTAGCATCCTTGATCCAAGCCTACTTGTCCAACAATCCCTCATAAATCCTAGGGCCATAATATATTGTCGGTCCATGATTTCTTTTGTTGGTCAAGGGTTTAAGTTGGTCGACAATGTCATTAGAGAGTAACCTAGTTGGGGTTTCAGGATGAGGCTTTTGTGTTTTGGGAGCCATGGATACTTAAGAAAGTTCACAATGGACTAGGGTTATGGTAGAAAGGATCTCAAAACCTAATTCCCTCAATTAGCAATCTAGGGTGTGATTAGAAGGCACAAACTTGAACAAATTTGGCTGAGGGCAACAGTTTTATACAAAATATTCACACAAAAGGTGATTAAAGCATGTAGGCTAAATAAATCTAAAGAAAACAAATGCAACCTTACCTAATTCAAGATAATTTGAAATAAAGCACAAAGTTCATTTTTAATTGTACTCATGACTTTTTGCATTAATAGGAACCCTAATTCATTCACGTCTCAACTTGAACACCTTGGATCAATCTTCTAGTAGCTCTGCACTAGCTTGTAATTTTTGACAATGTGAGGAAATCAATTTTAAGTGTTTTATGACCCAATTACAATCACTACCAATGTCCTTTCAGCCATTACTGCTCGCTCATGCAAAGAAAAATGACTCTAATGTTCATGTGTTTGATTTCAAATGACAGACGTTGATTTCTTTCTGACATGGCACGATGAATGACTTAGATTGAGTCAATAGAGTTTGAATTTGTTCGAGAATGATTTATCAACTCGTCAACCAATGAGAATGTGGTAACTAGGAACCATGTCATTTCTTCCCACAAGCTCCACCTCTTTTCCCAACAGATGGAACCACACACTTGTCACCTAATCACGGACCTTGCACATCTCTTGACAAGCATTAAATTAAGGTTGCAAGGTGTGTGATGGGTGGCTAAGATTTAATTGTGTTGATGCTTGTGGGCCATTGATCTCAAATGTACTGGGCATTGGGTATGATGCAAATGGACTAGGCCCCTCCACAACGAGGATGCATGTCAAATAATCATAGACCTTGCACACCTTCTGGTGGGAACTCTTCAACTCCTGCGCGGTGTGCAATGGACGGTTAGGATTTCACTGGTAGATCCAACACACCATGTTTTTGCACATGCCAATAAAGGTTAAATTAAAATGGGGCCCGACTAGGCTAACAAGTTTTAACCCTCAAAGTGTATATGTTCCTAAGGTAGGTTTTATAAAAAAAAATTGTCCTGACCTTAGGCATTAATGAAATGATGATTAAAACTAGGCAACCAAAAAACCTAAGTGAAGGGGTCCAATAAAAGGATGCTTGTAATAGCCTAAGTTATGACTTGATCAACCAGAGGCCAGGTATAGTAGGTCAATAGGAAATTAGAATGTTCATGGCTTCAAACATAAGGAATTTAAAAGTAAGATCACAGAGCTAGAACCCTAAACCCCACCCATGGGCATATATGTGATAGGCCATTACAAAGCACAAAATGAGTCTAATTTTTTAAAATTTTAGGAGCTCCATCATGGTTAAGTTGTTATGTTGTAGTTAGCTTGATGGTGATGAGGAAGTACTAAAGATGTTGATGATATGTTTTTGGTGCTTGGTTTCCAAGTGCTTTTTAGAAAATTGAATAAAAAGAGGAAACAATGTGTTGCAGTGGTGTTCTATGTTGTAGAGTAGCATTCTAGTTTTGCTCTGCAATTATTTTAGGTTGAAGATCTTCTTGTGCAGTTTGGATATGTTGATCAAATGTGTTCATAGGTGTTCCATATAGAATTTTGTGTGTTGTATTGTTGTATAGAGTAAGGTTCATTCACCAGTGTCTAAACTATATATTGCAAAGCTGTCTGGAAGAAATGTTTTTGCTCCACATTTCTCCGCAGAGTGGTTTTAGGTCTTGTGGATCTAGAAGGTTGTTGATGGTGTGTGTATCTTTCTTTATATGAATTTTTTCATAGTTTGGTTCTTTGAAAGTCAATTTCTTGAGTTTTAGTGTATGACAAAGTTGTTTGAGTACACTGGGTGTGTACATTTTTCAAGTGAAAGTTGTTGCAAAGGAATTTGCTAGTTTCTAGGGTTCTTGTGGAATAATTTGGATCATGTTCACATGTTATGTGGTGTCTACGAGTCATTTTTGGATTTGAGGAAGAGTGTACTTAAGTGTTAATGGTGTTAACACACATTCAAATGACCTTGGGTGTTTACACTACTTGCAAAGTTTCTTTAATGTTTGTGGAAGTTTGGAATGACATGTATAAGTGGATTTATATCCTAGATAAGGTGTGTTGTGGTCCTCCTTCATTCCTTTCCAGCATGGGAATGTTTTGGTTCTAACTTGATTTGAATTTACACAGTTGAGGTACAAAGCCAACCTTGGAGAGTATTTTTAAGGTTGAAGATGGTATAAATAAGAGTTGAGTTGTTGAGGGATGATAAGATAAGTGAGATTAATGCAAATGATGTGAATTTTTTAAGTGTAGTGTGATCTTTCATGTGTTAGATTATTGAATGCAGTGAGCAGAAGGTGTCTATAATTCTTCAAAAAGATTATGAAATCTTTGATGATATTGTGGTGGATTATTCCATTGTATTGAGATGGATTTCTCATTGTAACACTCTTCTCTATCTTCTTTTCTATTCTGGTAGTGATCCTTTGGCAATGAGCCTTTCTTTCTTTTAGGTAGTGAGCCCTTTGGTAATGAGCCCTATTGTATTTGGTGTTGATATTACTTTATATTGTGAGATAATCCTCACCATGGTTTTTCCCATCTTCTATTTTCCACAAAAATATAGTGTTTCTTTGTGCATTTTGATGATGTGTTTCAGTTTATTTTATTTTCTTTCATTCTAAATCATTCTAACAGAATAAGGATAATTGATTTCATGTGGATCTAAATGTTTGTGATAGTTTTGAAGTTTTAAGTTACAATTGATTCACCCCCCTTGTAGTCGTTTTATGTATTCAACAATTGGTATCAAAGAAAGGTTCCTTGGAAGAAAGATTAATCACTTGAGGTAGATCTGGGATGGCGCATAAAAAATATGTTCTTATGTTTGATGGATCATACTATGCATTCTAGAAGACAAGGATAGAAGGTTTTTTGGTTTCTCTTGTATTTGAAATCTAGAAGTCAGTTGAGAGAGGATATACTATTCCTACAAATGGTCTGAGTACTATTGATGAGATCAAGGACTATGAAAACAATGGTAAAACAAGGTACGTTCTCTTAATTGGTCTTGCTAATTCTGAATTCGTGAAAGTTATGAATCTAAAAACTACTAGAGAATTTTTAGTAAAGTTAGAAAGCATTTATAAAGGAGATGATAAGATCAAGCAAGATAAGATGCAAAATAAGAAGATCATGTTTGAGACCCTGTGAATTTCTAAAGATGAAAACATCACAAGCTACTTGCAGAAGGTGGATGAAATTGTCAATGGTATTAGAGGTCTTGGTGGAGAACTGAAAGAAGAATAAGTGGTAAAGAAGGTACTCATAACTCTTCCTAAAGCTTATAGTCATAAAGTTTCTGCTATTGAAGAATTAGAAATTTTGAATCAATATACCAAATATCAATTGTATGGTTCTTTAACTACCTTTGAAATGAGAGAATTTGGTACAAGTAGTACAAAATTTGAGATTGCCTTTAAGGCTGGAAAATCATAGAAGACTATGGAATCAAATCAGGAGGATCTTAATGATGTGGAATCTAACATTGTAAGAAGAATGAAAAAGTGTACTAGAAAGTATAGTGGTAAGTTACCTTTCAAATGTTTCAGTTGTGGAAAGATAGTTCATTATGCTTCTAGATGTCCAAACAAAGCTTTGAATATCAAAAATAGGGAGAAAAAAGGTAAGATGATTAAGAAAAGTTATTATATTAGAGAAGATGTAATTATATATGATGATGAATATGATTATGGAGATGATGAGGATGGTGAATTCTTTTTCATGGATTTAAAAGATGAATCTATTTTGGCTAACTCTGAGAGATGTGTGAAGGAAAGGGCTCTAGAAGCAAGTGCTAAAACTAAAGGCACTTTGGTGTCTACTTTTCATGCTAGACAAGAGAAAAAGTATTGGATCATTTACATTGGATGTTCTAATAATATGATTGGTGACAAGAGTAAGTTTGCTAAACTTGAAAAATATGAAGGGGGACTTGTTAGGTTTGGTGATGATACATCTACTAAAATATGTGGAAAAGGTTCAATCAGTTTTGATGGCAAGCATAACACTGATGATGTTATTTATGTTAAGGTTTTAATGCATAACCTCTTGAGTGTTGGAAAAATGTGTAGCAAGGGATACATTCTTATGTTTTAGGATGATGCTTGTGATATCAAAAAAGGCTTCAAATTGTAATTGTTGTTGGAAGGAAAAATGGAAACGTCTATCATCTCAAAGGTGCTAATGGTTATTGTTTCATGATTTAGATCAATGAGAGTTGGCTATGGCATAGAAGAATGTGCCACATCAATTATGTTCAAGCTATGAGAGATCTGCCAAAAATTACAAAGCCTATCAATGTTTCCTGCAATGAACATCAAGTTGGAAAGCAAAGTCAAAGAACAATAGTCTACTGGACTATTGGAATTTGTGCATACAAATCTTTTTGGTCCTACTAGAGTAATAAGTCTTCAAGGTGACTAGTATTTCATGCTATTAATTGATAATTATTCTAGAATGACATGGGTTACTTTCATCAAAGAAAAATAAAAATACCTAAATAAATTTAAAGCATTCAAAGTCATGGTTGAGAATGAAATGGATATGAAAATCAAATGTTTGAGGTTTGACAGAGGTGGAGAGTTCACCTCCAATGAGTTTAACATATTTTGTGAGAATCATGGAATAAAGAGGCACTTTTTTTCCCCTAGGATTCCTCAACAAAATGGAGTGGTTGAAAGAAAGAATAGGACTATTCAAGAAGCTGCAAGGACAATGATGAAGGAAGCAAATCTACTAGAAGTGTACTAGAGAGAAGCAATTCATACTGCTATTCATATACTTAACAAAGTGCAATCAAGAACTAACAACACAAATACTCCTACATCAGAACAGATGAAGAAAACTTAGGAAAGTTTGATGCAAGGTCTGATGAAGATATATCCCTTGGATATTCTACTAAAGGAAAATCCTACCAATGCTACAATAATAGGCTAAGAAATATTGTTGAGAGTCCAAGTGTCAAGGTTGATGAATATATACAGAATTCAATGGTGATAGATGGATATGAATAAGATGATTCTACTTGTAGAGAAGAAGAAAAAGCTAAGGAAAAAGAAGTGTAGATTGAAGAGGAAGAAGCTCTAGAAAGGATTCCTAAACCCCTAAGTATGTGTAGAAGAATCATTATGAAGAAAAAGTTATTGGTGATAAGAGCAAAGGTGTATTAACAGGAAGGAAAGTTATTGAAGAATAGGTAAATCTATAATTACTTTCTAAAGTTGAACCAAAAATAGTGATTGAAGCATGCAAGGATGAGTATTGGATCAAGGCTATGGAAGACAAACTAATGCAGATTGAGAAAAATTAGACTTGAAAACTTGTCCCAAGACCAACAAACAAGAATGTGATTGGAACTAAGTGGATATTCAAAAACAAATTGAATGAGTGAAGAAGTGGTAAGAAATAAGGTAAGGCTTGTATGTAAAGATTACTCACAAGTAGAAGGAATATAATTTGAGAAAAAAATTGCTTTGGTGGCATGAATGGAAGCTATTTGGATGTTTCTAGATTTTGTAGCACATAAGGATTTCAAATCATATCAAATGGATGTGAAGTATTCTTTCTTAAATGGAGAATTGGAGGAAGAGGTATACATAGAACAAACTTAAGGATTTCAATTATCAGATAAACCATATATGGTCTACAAATTAAAGAAGGCATTATATGGATTGAAACAAGCTCCCAGAGCTTGGTATGTAAGGTTATACAGGTACTAGTTACATCAAGTATTCAATAAAGGTATCAGAGATAGTAATATTTACTTCAAAGTTGAAAAATATCAAATCTTGATTGTGGTTGTATATGTTGATGACATATTTTTTGGAGGAAATGAAGCTATGTGTAAGAAATTAGCAGAAGAGATGTAGAAAGAGTTTGAAATGTCAATGTTTTGGGAGATGAATTTATTCCTTGGGCTACAAATCAATCAGAAAATAAAGGTATTTTCATTTCACAATAAAGTATGTCAAGAAAATATTGAAGAAATTTGGAATGGAATATTTTAAACCAGTATGTAACCCTATGGTTACTAGTTGCAAGATGAGCAAGAATGTTGAACCTCCTAAGGCTGATCAGAGCAAGTATAGATAAATGATTGGAGAACTAATATATCTAATTGCTACTAGACCAAATATCATGCATGCAATTTGTCTTGTGGCTAGATTTCAAGATGCTAGAGAGTCAAATGTTGCAGCAATGAAGAGGATATTCAGATACTTGAAGGGCACTCTAGATCATGGTTTGTGGTATCCAAAGGATACTGAATTTACTCTCAGTGCTTACATGGATGTAGATTGGGTTGGTTGTGTAGATGAAAAGAAAAATATAAGTGGTGGTGCATTCTTTCCTGGGTGCAGATTGGTGTCATGGCTAAGTAAGAAACAAGATTTAGTTTCTTTATCTACTATAGAGGTAGAATACATTGCAACATCTTGTTGCACATAATTTTTATGGATGGGGCAAAAATTAAAGGATATCAAAGTGATATATGATGAACCAATTTCTATCTTTTGTGATAATACAAGTTCTATCAATATATCAAATAATCCAATAATGCATGCAAGGACAAAACATATCTAAATCCGACATCACTTTTTGAGAGAGAAGGTTGTAGAGAATGAAGTGAATCTTGAATGTGCCTACAAAGGATTAGGTTCCTGATATATTTACTAAGGCTCTTCCTAAGGATACTTTTGAGTATCTCTGGGAGAAGTTGTGGGCTATTTTCCCTCCTTTGAACTAGATGCATAAGGAGATGCATCAGTCTAGTGGATCTCAATATTAATTCTTTGGTCTCAACTGATGTTGGTGGCTACCTCTCAAGTGGAGTAGGTAGTGGCATTATTGATTATTGCAATCAGGATGAGTGAGTGTTTTCATTGTGTAGAAGTTGTTGATTGATGTATTTTGGTGTGTGCTCCTAAGGGGGAGTATGCAGAGTAGCAGTAAATAGTATTATTAATGTCAAAGGGAGAATGAATAATGAAAATATTTCATTCTTTTCCATTGATGTCAAAGGGGGAGAGAAAGATCATGTGAAAAAAATTTAGTTGCAAAAGGGGGAGAGAATAGTTTAGCTAAGAGAGAGATCAATATGAAAAGGAAAAGTGTTAGGGAGGGATAAAGAGTTGATATGGAGCAAGAGTATTAATGATAAAAAAAATTTGTTTTTTGTTAATGGTTTTTCACATCATGTGTTTCCATCAATGAAAAAGGGGGAGATTGTTGCAAGTATGAGTAGTTGGTGTTGTCATTGATGTCAAAAATCTTGTGTTGTCATTGGTGTCAATTGTATGAGCAAGATATTGTTGCAAGAGTGTGAGCAGTTGCAACTGATAATGAGTTGTTGCTATCTTTGATGATGCTTTGATTAGTTTCATTATTTTTTCATTAGTAAAGCTATTGGAGTCAACCTCTAGTGTTGCTTTGATAAGGTTTTGTCTATGGATGTATGGTTCAGTTGCTATGTTGCAATTGGATTGATGGTGATGAGGAAGTACTAAAGATATTGATGGTATGTTTTGTGTGCTTGGTTTCCAAGTGCTTTTGAGAAAATTGAATAAAAAGAGGAAATGATGTGTTGCAATGGTGTTCTATGTTGTAGAGTATCGTTTTGGTTTTGCTTTGTAGTTCTTCTAGATTGAAGATCTACTTGTACATTTTGGATATGTTGATCAAAGGTGTTCAGAGGTGTTGCATCCATAATTTGGCATGTTGTATCATTGTACAGAGGAAGGTATGTTCACCAATGTATGAACTATATATTACAGAGGTGCCTAGGAGAAATATTTTTGCTCCACATTTATTTGTAGAGTGGTTTCAAATCTTGTGGATCTAGAAGGGTTTTGATAGTGTGTGTATCTTTCTTTAGATGAATTTTTTCATGATTTGGTGCTTTGGAAGTCAGTTTCTTGAGTTGTAGTGTATGCTAGAGTTGTTTGGGTGTACTGGGTGTGTACATTCTTCAAATGAAAGTTGTTGAAAAGGAATTTTCTAGTTTCTAAGGTGTTTGTGGAATATTTTATATCATGTTCAAATGTTATGTGGTGTTTCAGAGTCATCTTTGGATTTGAGGAAGTGTGTACATAAGTTTTAATGGTGTTAACATAGGTTCAATCGACCTTGGGTGTTTACACTACTTTCAAAGTTGCTTTAATGTTTGTGGAAGTGTGGTGTGGTGTGTATAAGTGGATTTAGATCCTAGATAAGGGGTATTGTTGTCCTCCATTTCATTCCACTGTAGGAATTTTTTGGTGCTAACCTAATTTAAATTTGCATGGTTGAGGTACATAGTCAACCTTGGATAATTTTTTTAAGGTTGCAGATGGTATAAATAAGATTTGAGTTGTTGAGGGGTGATAAGATAGGTGAGAGAGATATGAATGATGTAAAGTGTAGAGTTGTAGGGTGAATTTTTTTGAAGTCTAGTGTGAGATTTCATGTGTTAGATTACAAAATACAATGATCAGAAGGTGTCTACAATTCCTCAAAAACACTGTGAAAGTGTTGATGATGTTGTGGTGGATTTTTTTGTTGCATTGAAATGGATTTCTCATTGTAACACTCTTCACTATCTTCTTTTCTATTCTAGAAATGATCCTTTCTTTCTTTTGGGTAGTGAGCCCTATTGTATTCATTGTTGATATTACTTTATATTGTGAGCTAATTCTCACCGTCATTTTTCCCATCTTGGGTTTCCACGTAAATATGGTGTTTCTTTTGTGCATGGTGTTGATGTGTTTCAGTTTTTGTTATTTTCTTTCATGATAAATCATTCTAATAGATTAAGGATAATTGATTTGATATAGATCTAAATGTTTATGAGGGTTTTGAAGTCTTAAGACACAACTAAATCACCACCCCATCTCACTTGTCTTATGAATTCAACAAAATCCCGCTTTGATACAGAGGGGGACTCTCCCTTCAAATCTAAAATCAAACACTTCAACAAGAGATTGCTAGAAGGAAGAAAAATACTTTTATATTTCAATATGAGAATGAAATCATGAACATACAATATTTCTTATAACAAAAAATGAAAACATAATCTTAAATCTGATGGGCTTCCTTACAATTTGATCTCTCAATAGACAAAATCTACAACATATGTGTCCTCAACAATCTGGCTTCATTCTAGCAGCATTTGGGTATGCAATCACAACTTCTCCAAAAGCCCCCTTCTCCAAATGAACAAGAATCAATAAATAGAAGAGTGTGAGAGGAAAACCATGGTTGCTTTCCAAATTAACCTACCAAAAGCTCCAAGAAATCCCATGCCCAACTTGAGGAGAATAAAAAAATTAAAAATAAATCACTTAGTTGTTTGCATGTCCCTCACATGGGTGGTTATCTTTTGGCCAATCATCTTTGGTCAAAAATGACACCTCCATTGATTCCTGATGGCTCCAAATATGGAGATACACCAACATGCAAAGTTGGTGGCTCCAACATGTAAATGCATACAAAGTATGTAAATGATCTTGTAATAACATGCATGCAAAGTGGTCCCTATTATCAACTAGGATTGCACCATGATGCTAAGCCTGAAACTTAGCAATCCTGTGAAGCATTGAAACACCTTCAATCCTATGGGTTTCTCATAATGAAGGTAAATCTCTAGATTATGGGCTGGTTCCCCTTTTGATCTCCTAGAAACTAATGGCTTTGATGGAAAAAGGTAAGAAGGATAACTAAATTGAAATGGAAAGCTTTAATCTAGGAGGTGATGCACTAATAATGAAACTAATATGCAGAAAATGATTCACAACTATCCCTCAATGAACCCTTTTTACACAGCTCAATTTGTGCAATAAAATCACATAAGTAATTCATAAAGAGGCCTGCAATATTTGATTATTTGAAGGAAAAAAATGTTTTCACAACTCAGAATGCAAAATAATACATATGCACAATTTACAACCTGTGATGGTTAACTGCCTTTGTGTACATGTAATGAAATAATAAGATAGAAACTTAAAGGTTTTATTAAAACACAATAACTTTGCATCAAATCATTCAAGACATTACAAAATACCTGAAATCAAGAAGGAAACTTGATAGTCTGAAAGATGGAAGGAAACACTACAAAAATATTAAAGTAACCTACTACTGTATCATAAATGAATAATAAGTTTGAGCTACAAAACTCTCAGCCTCTCTCAATGTGTCAAAGAAGGAAAGAAAGCAAGAACTGAGAAAAAAACTAAGTCTTTTCCTCTATATACAAAAGATGACTCCAAAGTGCCAAGAGGTGGCACTTGCAGTTAACTGCAACCTCAAAATATCTTCTCAAATGTCTCTCACTAGCAAAAGAGAAAATCCATGAAAAGGGGGCCCACAACTGATGTAAGATGAGTTAAAATAGCTCCAAACTTTTCCTCATGATCAGTTTGACCAAAGAAGACTCAAAAACCATTCCAATTTGACCTTAAGTAAAAAAGAACGTCCCAAATGCATTGATTATTTAACTGAACCTAACTCCTCATTTTTGCATGTTTAGAGGGTCTCTACTAGTTTATTTTATCATGAATTAAGGCAATTTACTCTTAATTAACCTTAATTAATGTTAGGATAAAATAGTGCATGCCTTGTAGGCATGTGGAAATGATAATGTAAGTTTAGTTAAGTGAGCCAATGTTGATAAAAATTATAAAACTCCATTGAGTAGGTGCGTAGATCTAGAAAAAAGATCTCAGTCCTTGCAAGACTTGACTCAAGTCATACAAGAAGCTTTGAAATTATAATCTCAAGTGAACAAAATATAATAATCCCCCTTATGCATTAATATAAGGAATATTTGTTTTTTAAAAAAATAAAGAGAAAAGATCCCCTAACTTAGTCAGCCAAGTTAGGGTAAAATGAACAAAAGATAGAAGTCAACCCTAACTCGGGCTCATTATGACTTCACTCCTTTTTTGCTCAAGCTTGAGACTGAAGTTGCTCTTCATTGTGTCTGCAATCATGCTAAGTTTTACTTCTCTTCACTGTGAGTCTTCTTACTATTCTCCAAAGGCTTCTAGCCGCTTCAAATCTCTAGAAATGTTGCTTCATAATAGGTAGGATTCTTCTATAATAAAAAGATCTTAAGATTTCTGCTGTTTTATGTGAAAAAGTGATGAAACTGCCCTATTTTTGTAAAAATATTGAAGAAAAATCCATCATTTCTATTGTATTCTTTAAGGTCGTGGATGAAACTTGAAAGAAATTTTGTGTTTCTTATTTCTCTCTATTATTTTTCATGGGAAAAGTATTTCTCTACTTATGAATTGGTAAAAATGAGACAATACTTTATATCATTTTTTTGTTCATGCTCGACCATTTCTAGAAACTTTTTGAAGAAAAATCCATTTGAAAATAAAAGTATTTTGTTCTTTCATTTGCATATTCAAGGGTTTATCAATAAAATTCATGAGGTCATGTTTTTCAATATTCTTTGCCTATGACAAAAATGGCACTCCCTCCCTTTGGTAAAATGCTTACTTTCTCCATGAGATGTCACAGTTTTATTCTTTGTAGATATTGAGGGCTCTACCTTCGAGACTTCTAAAGAAAACCCTTCATATACTCTGTTGGGGTTCTAGAGGAACCTGTGACCTTCTCATGCCATTGTTAGGGTTAAAAAATAGCATAATTCCATGTCTTTGATATTTGGTGTAAAACATAGGTAAAACCCTCTTGTCATGGCCCAGGCTTTCAGCCTTTAAAAAAAAACAAACCTCTGTTGTCTCACTTGTGAAAACCATGATCTTCTATTGATCATACTCTAGCTATAATTCAATTTTTCCATCTCTAACTATCATGTAAATTGATCATGAGTATTGTTTATGATAGAGGGACATAAAAATAGTAGCATTTTGCTCACTGAGGAAAATTTCTAGTTAACTATAAAATTCTACTTATAGAAGTATCTCCATTAAGCAAGTGTAAATAATTCAATCTAAACATGGATTCTGAAATGCTCACTGTCTAGATTAATTTTACCTCTCTTTCCAATGATAAGACCCACCTCATTGCTTGGGAACTATGTTCAGATCATCTATCCTTCAAGCTACTAAGTTTACATAAACCTTGAGGTAGCTTTGAGAAACTCCAACAATTGAACCTGTTTAATTTTCCTTAATAATACTAAGCAATGGAAGACCATTATACTATACATTACTCATGGATGTCACCCTTGGGTTGTAATGATTATGATTTCACAACTCTAATGGCTTTAACATTGTTCCTCTTGACTGTTATTTTGTGTCTTTTAAGATCATTTATTTCTTTGCACATTATTGTTACTTCAATGCTTCATTTTGAAGTCTTAACTCACATTGCTCATGAAAGGCTATAAATAAATATCCATTATCTTTGTAGGACAAAATGTTGTTTTCCTTCACAATGTTGAGAAAGCACTATCATTGTTCCTTGATACCTTCATATGCTTTTTCTCAATAGCTATGGTATTTGAACAAAAAATATCAATTTGTATATGTTGTATGATACCTCTATCTATGTTCACTATCATCTCCTATTCAATTATACCTGTAGTTTTTGGAGAAATACATTTTCTATATTCCTTTTTTGTTATCTCAATACACATTGGTATACTTTAGGTTGCATATTATATTTTTGTAGATGGAATTTTATTCTTTGCATTGTGCATGGTAAACTTTCATTGTATTGACTACCTTTACCATAAACAGTGGTTGTCACAAATCTACTATGTATGCTTGAAATGTCAAGGCATTATTTTGACAGTAGACAGTTACTAGAGCTATGGAATTGCTCATCTTATATAAAACTATCTATTATGTTGAAATTTTACCTCTGCATTGGCTGCTCCAAGTTTTTATGAACCCTTTCTTGGCTTTGGTAACTGTCTACTATCATTATTTGCATTCTTTTGATAGCACTCTTGTAAATAGTGACTGCAAATTGAATACCTATGCATTAATGATAGTAGGATTTAGCATGCTAGGCTCAACCCTTGTGGGAGCCCATTTCCCTCCACATGATGTGATGTCAAACAAGATGAATCATGAAATGATAAATGAACCTATACCTATATAGTGAACAAACAAGTTAGATAAAACAATGAAGCTCGACATGCTTCCTGATGATTTGACTTTTAGGCTCACTTGATACATGTGATAATTGATAACTAGTTTAATGCATCCTGAATGAAGGTTATATTTTTGTTGGTAAGACATATGGTCAGGGTTTATATCCGGATCTCTAACCAAAAATTTCCATCATGATACAGGTACATTTGAAGATCGGGAACAAGGAAGAGTTGAAGATAAATAAGATCAACACAAGATTTTGCCAAAGGGATTGATGGAAATATTCTATTTCCACGTGTTTTCCTTTATTTCATATCTTCAAATATATAGATTTCCTTTATGTTGTATTAAATAATTCATACCCATGGATTGTGTGGGACATTCAAACATTCTTTCTTGTACAGTGAATAAAACAACAATTTTTTATGTAAACTTATGTGAATCTTCTATGTTGTAAAGAAAATTTGCATAATGAATTTGAATTTCATTTGAAAGCTCCCTTGTGCAATGGTTTAAGCATAGTATAATTTTTTTTGTATACCTTTTAATTTTTAAAGCAATCAATTGTCTCAACTCTACCTAATTGAGCTATAAGTGAAATTAGGTAACAATCCCCACATATAATTGGACACCCCAAATGGAATATTCCAATTTAAATGCCTTTGAAACTTTTACCAAAGATATTTCCTCCAAAAATTACATTTGCAAATAACCACAAGAGAAAATTACAATGTTGCAAATTAAAATATTTATTTTCCACACACCTTAGCCCCTTATTGAAAACAACAAAATAAAATAGCAATATTTTTGGTGATGCAATATTTCCTTACAACCTAGATACTTCTACATCAAAAAGATAAACATGATGCAAGGGATGAAGTTAAGAATGATAGTCCAAGGAAGGGAGAATGGAAGAGAATAAGGATCCAATTTATTAGACAATAAAAAAGAGGACATATTTCCCAGGGGATAATAAATGTGTACCACCTTCAAATGTGAAGGATACTTCAAAAGGAAAAGAACATGTTTTGAAAGTGCAACATAATTTATCTCAACCATTGGGAGGTGGAGATGAAGATAAACCAATAAAGGAGGAGATAAAAAGGTGAAAACATTATTATTTTTGGATTATTAATGCATTATATATCTAATTCTAGTGATATTACAATTCCACGTTGCATACCCTAACCTAGCTACAAACTTATAGATATGGCACAAATTATGAGCCAAGTTAGAATATCAATGCCAATGGGGGAAATTCTTAGAATCCCTAAGCATAGGGATAGAGTTGTCTTATTTTACTATTAATTTGATTAGCCTATTAGTACTCCTAATAATGCCACTAATCCTAAATATAAGGAAGAAACCATTGAAGTATATTTAAGAAAAAAATTATCTAATAATTAGTCTAATGTTGATCCCTTTTACACCACATTGTTGATCAATGAATGGTTGGTTCATAATTTTATGATGAATTATAGTGCCTCAAGTAATGTCATGCCCCTCTTAACCATGAATGATTTAGGATTGAAGGTATCCAAATCTTATGGTTTTTTTGAATTTCCTTAGTGTTGTCAACAATGTGGTGTTTCAATTGGCTACATACCTAAACAATTCATTCTTGATGGACATAATCCTTGTTGATTGGCCAACCAAGTTGGGTATGCTACTATGAAAAAGTGGGATGCTTCAATGAGTGGTAGTATAAAATTAACATATCTTATGTACTATTCCATTAAATTGTGAGGTGGTCAAGTTTCTTAGAGAAAATAAAGTACAAAATATTGGTGAAGATAGCTATAGAATAACCTATGAAGTGCAATATATTAATGTTAAACTTGATCACTTTGTTGGATATTGTGAAGAATAAAATTATGATACCAATAATTCTCCTTTTCCCTCTAGCCCTATTGAAGTTACAAATGACTTGTGGAGCATGTTCTTTTAAGGTGCATCTTCTTGAGGTGCTTCAAGGGTTGGAGTTATTATTATTTCACTAATGGTGAATCTTTCAATATTTATTTGAATTATCATTCAATTGTACAAATAACACTGTAAAGTATGAAACCCTAGTGTTAGGGATGAATGTTTCTCATAAAAAGTAACAAAATGTATAAGGATTCTCAAAGATTCATAACTGATTACTCTACAAGTGAGGAATGTATGTGCAACAAAAGATGAGAAAATCAAAATTTATAGAATTTTTTTTTGGGACATCATTGAGTTATTTGATGTAGCTATTTTGAAGTGGATTGATAGATAAAAAAAAAATGATTCTTTAGCCATTGAGTCCTCTAATTTTGACTTGAAATTAATTCCTTCCTAGTATCAATTTAGCATTGAGGTCCTCACTAGACCTAGCATACCTAATAACATTCACAATTAGTAGGTATTTAATGATAATTAGTAGATTTATAAGTTTCTAAATTACATGGATGAATTTGGAAATAATTAATTGATTAGGAATTCATGGTGAACTTGAAGGTAGTAGAGAGATGCTATTTGGAATGTAGTGCAACTAAAGACTGAAAAAAATTCAAAGGGTTGGTGGAATTGTAAAGAATGTTTTATAGTGTTGATCACTATAAGAATACAAGTGAGCCAATAGATGAAAACAATATAGAAGGTGTAAATCTAGGTATTGAATCTGAACCTAAAATGGATTACATCAATAATAAATCAAAGCTACCCAAGAAATGAATGCTAATAACACTACTAAAATAATTCAAAAGGTTTTTTTGGATGTTTGTATGATGAGTTGAAAGTCTATAGAGAATATTTTTTCTAGAATACAATTCCTTTTTAAAAAAATGCAAAACCTTTCTATCAAAAGTAAAGGCCAAAAAATTCTACTCTTACTCCCAAGATGCAAAAGGAATTAATAAATCTAAAGGAGGGGGCCTCATCAAACCAATAGAGAATTTTGAATGGGTATCCAATCTTGTTCCAATGAAGAAGAAGAACGGGGAGATAAGACTATGTGTTGACTTTAGAAATTTGAATGACAATCTCTTAAATATAATCACCCTCTCCCTAGTATGGATCATTTATTGTAGAAGGTAACTAGATTTGAATTAATATCTATGATGCATGGATTTTTAGGGTACAACTAGGTAGTGTTCAAGTATTTTTTAATGTAGTCTACCAAAATAATTGAATGGTCTACTCCAAGGATATAAAATATCACTATAAATACTTGGAGAAAATATAAAAAAGGTGCCTTGAATAGAGGATTTATTTTAATCCAAAAATGTATATTTGGTGTAAAAGAATGTAAATTTTTGGGACACTTTGGAGGATAGATCCAAATAGGGAAAAATAAATAGACCTAATTCCCAACCCTAAGACAATTAAACAAGTGAACTCCCTTTTTGGATAAATTAACTCTCAAGACAATTCATACTTAAATTTTTTGAGAAGACTAAATAAATATTGAAGATGATTGATCCTATAGCAATCCAAGATCACTTGGGTGGAGTATGCACAAGCACAAATGGATAATATCAAAAATCCATTTTTTTTGGTATTTTCTACATTTTAGTAAATTACATTGTTAGAGGCCTTCAAAGCATAACTTGGTCTCAAAAATGTTGTCAATCCCTTGAAATTGACTACCAAAGGCATGCTTTTCAAGGGACTAAAATATGATCTCTTGAATATCTTTCCAATTATGTAAGCCTATATTTTGACCAACAAGCTAGAAGTTATGGCCCCACCAAGTTGGGGTACCAATATGCACATTCCTTTTAATTTCTATTTTATTGGATATTTTTTCACATCTAGTTATTTAGTTTGAATTCAAATGATTTGGCAACTATCTATATCCTATGTAAATGTATAAATATCATTTTTAAATGAATACAAATTAATTTTGAAGGCTCACAATTATTTTTTATGAGTTTTCCCAAACTATCTAGTTTTATTTCATAATACCGAAAATTCTCTAATGTCAAGTATTGCTACCTGAATTCTTAACTAAATTCATATCATTAGTATCATAGAATGTATGCTCTTGTATTTTAGATTGAATGTAGTCAGGTTATCAAGGTTGGGATTGGAGATAGGAAATCCATCGAATTATCTCCCTTTGAGACACACATGACTAAAAATGGTGGATAAATAGGGTGATTCATCATACTCTTTCAAGTTGATGGTTAAAGAGGCTTTGAGAAAATATTAGGAGAAGAGGATGGGTAAATTTTCTTAATTACTCTAGCAAAAACCATTTGATAAACAACCAAACATGGCATAAATACCATTTGGTGGTCACTCCCCTTTCAAGGTACAAGTAAATTTTGATATTCCAAATTTTAAAGGCCATATTTATGTAGACATTGTAGATGATTGGTTATCAAAACTAGAGAAATACTTTTTTTTTTTAATAACTTCTTTGATGTCGAGAAGATAAAATTTTATCTCCTCAAGGTTGGATGCCATGTGAAGCAAACATGAAAGGATAAGTTGTCATCAAAGGAAGTTATTGATGATCAAGAATTGGATGGAGAGATAGATGATAGCCCGATTTGGGGATAATTTGTGGAATATATATTTTCCTAAAGACACATACAAGGAGACATATGCAGTGACATTTTCTTTGAAACAAAAAGCCAATCTATCCAAGACTATACCAATACATTGCATGCATTATCTACAAAACTTGACATCCAAGATATACAGAAACATCAAGTTTTGAAATACCATAGCAGGTTACATCAATACATTCAAACAAAGATGTCTTTCTTGAATGTTAAATTGGGAACTACCTTCAAATATGCAACAAAATTTGAAGATAAATTCAAAAAAAAGGGAAAAATGATAACCTATCAAACGGGGATGGTAGTATCAATTTTCAAGGAAAGAAGAACAACAACAAATTCTCCTTCCAATCATCAACATCAAAAATGAGTGCTAGCAAAATACAGAAATACATATGTATGTGGTGTAAAATTTATAAAAGTTCTCTACATAATATGAAAGATCATATAGTTGCTAAGACACTAATGACACAAACACATGAAGTGGAGAAAAATATAATTTACTACCTACAAATATTTTTGAGAAAAAGGATGATGAAAAAATCATTAAAGAAGATCCCTATGCCATAGTTATCATTGCTAAAATTGTGCCAGTGAAGATGGGGAATGTTTTTTCATTCACAGATGTGGGTGAATAGAAAGGTCTTAAATTTTATAGTTTATAGTGGAAGTCAAAAGAATATAATATTTGTTGAGGCTATTAATATACTAAATCTGAAAATAACACCTCATCCACAACCATACTCTATGGGTTGGGTAAGCCAGGGGTGAGGTATATAGGTGAGTAAACATTGTTGCTTGTCTTACTCCATAACCATTCAAAGATAAGGTAATTTATTATGTAGCACCAATTGTATGTGTGTGACATGTTGTTGGTAAAACCATACATGTATAAGCATCATGGAATATATGAGTCTAGACCTTGTAGTATTATTGTCAAGTTGGATGAATGAAATTATCAAATACCTAAGGTAAGTCCTATAAAATAGTGTATGCATTTGGTTGCTCAAACTAGATCTCTTTTATTGTTAAAATATTTGACCCAAGGAGGTAATTTAAATCATAGGTAACACTCATACTGAAAAAAATATCACCACTCTTCAAAAAAAGTAAATGGATCAGTTATTGATAGAATATCAAAATGTATTCACTTAACCAACAAGAGTTCCATTGCATTGTAAGGTCAAGAAATAAATTGATATAATTCTAGGGATGCCATTACCAAATGGGCCACTATATAGAAGACCATTTTGGAGAATGATGAGATAAATTTTTTTTTGAAGAACTAATCCAAAAGGGTCATATTCACCCAAGTGCCTCACCATGTTGAAGATTTTTTTTTTGGCTAGGAAGAAGGATGGAACATGGAGGCCACACATTGATTATCAAGCCTCAAATAAGATCACTATGAAGAATAGGTATCCAATCCCTTGGATTGATGATCTTTTGGACCAATTGAGAGGGGCTAAGCTTTTTGCGGAGATTGACTTGAAATCAAATAACCACCAAGTTCCAATTGATCCATCAATTTTTTGGAAAATTTACTCGAAGTCAAAAAATAATTATTTGAATGGTTGGTAATGCCTTTTAGGCTAAGAATTATCCTACCACCTTCATGAGGAAGATGAATTATATACTTAGGAATTTCATTAATTCTTTATTTTTGTGGTCTATTTAGATGACATGCCCATATTTAGCAAGACATGTTATGAGAATTTGCATCATGTTGAACAAGTTCTCTCAAGCTTGTAACAACACAAACTATATTCTAATAGATAGAAGTGTTCATTTGGTATGTAAAGCATTCAATATTTGGGATAAATTGTTGATAGTGAGGGTTTTCATGTTGATCTTGCAAAGATACAAGTTATCAAAGATTGTGATGCAGAAGCATCCTTGGGTCATGGAAATCTTGCATCACCCAAAAATATTTAAGTTGTTCTTGTTATTTCCTTTTTGGCTTTGCAGTTTCATGTTTCCAAGCTTGTGGATCATTTTTGTTGTTTGCAGATCTCTTTTGTGCATCATACTATGTTCTTTGATAGGTGAGCAATCTCTCTCCTGTTATGCCTTGCATAACGACCCCATTTTATTCTGGAACAAAATGGGTCCCCCTTTTCTTTTTGCTTTCATTTCTTTTGGTTATTTTCCTTGATCTTTGGAATTCTTTCATTTTCCTCCTGGGTCTGTATTTTGTTTTGTCAGACTTTGGTTCTGTCTCGGCTTGAGTTGGTTTTCTTCTTACTAAAAATTGAATGAAATGATCATAAATGATATATTTTATATGCTCTAAGGACTAATGGATGCATTTTTTTTGTAGGATTGAATCACTCATCTGAAGATATCTCTAAGTCGTTTGGAGGGAAGAAAGATTTGGGTAGATCCTAGGAGCCGCAATAAGGATTTTATGAGAAGATAGAGGTCTGGAGTAGTGTTTTTATGTTGGTAATCAAGCTAGTGTGTTGAATCTATAAAAACTGGCATGTTGCTAGTGAATATGTATATGAATTCTCTGAGTTAATAAAGATTGATTCTACATTGCTTTGATGTTATTTCCACTATGTTGTTCTTGCTGCATGGTTGGATAGTTTTCTTTGAAGACCCTTTGGCCATGATTGCATTAGGTGGTATTAGAGTAGGTTGTAAACCTTGAGAGTAGGTCATGAACCTTGAGAGTGGGTTGTAGTCCTTATGGCCTTCCTTGAGTGAATAGATCTCCAATTTGAGGCAAGCTATAAGTGTGTTCAATAGATCGCTGAGAGAGAGGAAATTGAAACCTTGTAGTTAGACCACCGAGCTGAGGTAGTTGCACTGAGCAAAAGAAGAGATGTCACCAAGAAGGATGAACCCTAGAAGAATAGAGTAGATGATGGAGGACTTTAGAAATGAGATGAGGAATGAGATCTAGAACATCTTGGGTGGTTTGAGGAGGAATCCTAAACCGGAGGATGAATATGAAGAGGCTACAGAAGAAATTGAGGCTGAAGAGGCTGAAGGAATGATAAATGAGAGAGAAGAGAGATTGTTGAGAGTAGTGGCACAAGTAAGTAAAAGTCATAGGGTGGAGGTTTCTAACTTCTCTGGTACATTGAATCTGAAAGACTTGATAGACTGGATAGGAGATTTGGAAGACTATTTTGAGCTTTAGGATATTAGAGACCCACTGAGGGTTAGGCTAGCACAAACTAAGTTGAAAGGGCATGTTGCTTTATGGTGGAAGGAGTTGCAGAAGGATAGAGTGGAAAATGATGAAACAAGAATCACTCAGTGGAGGCAAATGGTTGCAAGGTTGAAGGCTAAGTTCATTCCAGAAGACTATGAGTTGGAATTGTTCAAGAAGTTGATGAACTTGAAGCAAAAGGACATGAGTGTGAAAGTGTATACCGAGGAATTTTACAAGATGACAATTAGATCTGGGAATTGAGAGATGACTAGGGAGAAAGTGGAAAGGTATATAAATGGCCTTAGATTTAACATCCAGGATGAGATGAGTATGTTAAGGATTTCCATACTTGAGGATTCCTTCTAATATGCTCTTAAGGTGGAAGATAAAGTGAAGAGAAGACAACAGAATAACACCAAAGGGAAAGATAAGTAGATGAGCAGCAGCAAGGAGAAGTAGAAAAGTGAAGAAGAATCAAGATCTAAGTGGAGTAAAGAATTGGATCAGAGGGCACAAAGGAGATGGAATGGCAGCAAGGAATTCTTGGGTAAATGTTTCAAGTGT
The DNA here is from genome assembly GCA_007258455.2 of Sequoia sempervirens. Lineage (NCBI taxonomy): Eukaryota > Viridiplantae > Streptophyta > Pinopsida > Cupressales > Cupressaceae > Sequoia > Sequoia sempervirens. Next base: position 63,333 of record VDFB02009710.1, on the reverse strand, counting down.
GGAGAAACTAGACATTGATCTTTTGACTATTCTGAGGGATAAAGTAAAGGAACTGGTAAAAATAATTCCATGGCACATGAAGAGAAGGTAACTGGAGCGCTAGATGAGATAGAACCAGAGCAAGGAGAATATCTTATGCTTAGGAAAGTCTTGATGAGGCAGAGCGGGGAAGAGATTGGGACTTCACAAAGGAAGAATCTTTTTTGAACTATGTGCAAATCAGGAGGTAAGTGATGTAAGGTTATTGTGGATAGTGGAAGTACTAATAACTTGGTATCTGGGGAGATGGTGGAGAAACTTGTTTTGTAGAGATTTTCACATCCTTTTCCTTATAGGATAAGTTGGTTACAAGATGATTATGTAGTGGAGGTGAAAGAGCAGTGCTTGGAGAACTTTAATATTGGCCCCTTCATAGATGAAGTTTTGTGTGATGTTTTGTCTATGAGTGTCTGTCATGTTCTGTTGGGTAGACCTTGGCAGTTTGATAGAGGTGCTATAGATGATTGTAGATGAAATCTAATTACTATAGAGAAGGATGGGAAATTTTTTACTTTGGCTTCCTTGAAAAATAAAAAAGAGGAAGTGAGGAACTTGAGTCTTGTGAAGAGTTACAGTGCTGAGAAGTAAGATGTAGAGGTTGTAATAGAGGATGGCATGGATTTGAAGAGGAACCTTGTGGCTAAATCTGAGAGCGAGCTGGTACCGAAAGGATGTAGAGGTAGAGTTATACAATAAAAGACTTTGGTTGCAAATAAAATGGAGTCCTACAAAAAAGGTAGATCAAATGAGAAGAAGAAAGTGAGTGGTGATAAATGTCCCTTACTACCATGTGCAAATATGAGGTAGGGAAAAGAAGGTGAAGAGAAGAAGAAGTTGAAGGGTCTGACAAAGGAAAGAAAAGAGGTTAGAAGGAAGAAAAGTACATACAAAGAATACATTTGGATCAAGAATGAGCATGGGATCTATATCTCGGGCCCTGTCAGATATTCATGAGTTCCTCTCATGGAACATCTTTTCTCACCAGGGGTGTTTGATGCAGGAGCATCCTTGGGTCATGGAAATCTTGCATCACCCAAAAATATTTAATTTTTTCTTGTTATTTCCTTTCTGGCTTTACAGTTTCATGTTTTTGGGCTTGTGGATTCTTTCCATTGTTTACAGATCTCTTTTGTGCATCATACTATGTTCTTTGATAGGTGGTCGATCTCTCCTTGGGTCCGCACCTCATTCTATGCATTCACCAAAAGTAAATCCTTGGTGTAAGACGATCTGTGTTCTACACATTACATCTTCTTCGACGATTATGGATCGTTGTGGATCTTATCAGTGTATTTTCTGATGTTTTTGGGCTTGCATCCAATCTTTCCTTTGGGCCCGCACCATGTAATTTCATTTATAAATCACTAATGATGTGGCTGACATGGTTATTTTCTACAAGTTACATTTTATTTGTCATGATTTTCTCTACCCGTGGCCGACGCGGATCATTCCAAAGTTCTGGTTGTTATATAAATCAATGTTATAAGCTATTGGGAGGGTAGACAAAACTGGGTAGATCCTAGGAGCCGCGATATGGAGTTTATGAGCAAATAGAGGTCTGGAGTAGTGTTTTTATGCTAGTAATCAAGCCAGTGTGCCGAATCTATAAAAATTGGCATGTTGTTGGTGAATATGTATATGAATTCTCTGAGTTAATAAAGATTGATTTTGCATTGCTTTGATGTTATTTCTGCTGGCTTTTTCTTGCTGCATGGTTGGATAGTTTTCTTTGAAGACCCTCCAACCATGATTGCATTAGATTGTCCTTCTCCTAAAAGCATCACAAAATTTCATAGATTTTTAGGATTGGTTAATTTTTATTGGAGGTTTATACTTAGATTCTCACACTTAGCTTGATCAATGAACCAAATAATCAAAGGAGGGTCTAAAGAAAAAAAAATTGGATAGAAGTGTAGTAGTAAGAATTTGTGGAAATGAAGAAAAAATGTATCCAACCCCAATATTGGCACTACCAAACTTGCAACAACCTTTTGAAATTGAGACTAATGTCTTTGAGTATGCCCTTGGGGCACTACTTAGAAAACATGGCCATATAATGTCCTACCATAATGAAACATTCTCAAATGCATTCCATGAGTATCCTACATATAATAAGGAAATGTATGATAATATGTAGTCCTACAAGAAAATGAAGCATTGTATTCTAGGGAAAGATATTATCATCCATATAGACCAAAAACCTCTATAATACTTGCAAACACAAGGGAAGTTTCATAATGATAGGAATCAAACATGATTTACCTACTTGTAGAAATTTTATATTAATATTCTTTTTTACAAACTAGTTGAGTTGGCCTCCAATTGCAACACTTACAGTGATGTCAAATTCTTATGGTCGCCAAATAGAAAATTATTCCAAATTGCATGGCATTAATGTTTATTTTTTGGTATCTGTAGTAGGCTAAAAGAATGTAAATAATTCCATAGGTTTTACTTGCAAGATGATATTATTTTCCATATGGGTCACATATGTTTTTCTATTAAGAAATAATAGAAAATGATATGGGAAGCACATTACCATCAAATTGTTAGACACTTTGGTGTAGGAAAAACTATTGTTATACTCCACAAGTATTTTACTAGCTTAAAATGCAACATGATGTTAACTCCTATATTCAGTATTATACAACATGTGTTATTGCAAAGCCAACAAATCATGAGGAAATATTGTATATGACTCTTCCTACCCCTGATAGGCCTTGTCAATCTGTCTCAATGGGCTTCATATTTGTTTTTCCTCCTACAAATCATGGTTGTGACTATGTATAAGTGGTGGTAGATATATTTTATAAAATGGCCATAATAGTAGCCTACAAGAAGGGGATCTTAGTAGAAGACATTGCCAAAATTTTATTTCCTTATGTCTAGGTTCACTTTAGACTACCCCAGAGTATTATTTTTGATAAAGAATAAATTCATCAACATTTTTTTGTTCTATGATTTGGGCTATGATGGACACCAATCTCAACAATTCTACTAATTTCTATACACAAACAAATGGATAGACTGAGGTGGTAAATTGAATGATAATTAAAAAAATTCATATGTACAATTCTAAGAATCCTCAAACATGGTGTGAAAGTACCTTATATGTACAACACAACTACAATAATACAATCCATGGCTACATGGGGTACAATTCATTTGAAGCATGTCTAGGATCTACTAGCCAATGTTTCCTTTGGATGTTGTACTCTTAGCCATGAAAATTGAGGAATCAACAAGTACAAATAAGGAGTTAGATAGAGAATCCAATTTTTTTGAGAAGATTCATCATATATAGTAGCAAGTTCATGGAATAGTGCAACATACCAACCAAAAATACGAGTGACATGATTAACATTGGACCCCTCATCATTTTAAGGTTGGTGATAAATTTTGGCTTCATCTCCAAAAGGATAGACTTCAAGGACCACATCAAAAAATTCACCCTCTTTGGTATGTCATACACTATTCTCAAACATGTTGGTGATAATTATTTAAACCTTAATCTACCACAATTTTTAGAGTTGCATCCTATCTTCAACGTCGAATTACTATACCCACATTTTCTACCTTTGTTGGATACTTCAACTATTGTTGAGAATATTTAGAATGCAAAATTGAATCCAAAGAGTACTATTCTAGTTTTCAATTATCATATTATTGATATTCATGTGAATTTTTTTAAAATGCAATAGATTTCCATCTACCACGTGGTCCAAGTTAGTCAATTGCCTCACCAAGGAGAGTGGTTGACTAAGGAACATATTGAAGCATAGTTTCCTCATCTATTGTAAATAATTGATGCAATGGGTCTCATTACCTCTCAAGGGAGATGAATAATATCATATATATCCAATAGCACTTGGGTGGAATTTTCACAACTATAGATGGAAAATATCAAAAATCTAATTTTTGATATTTTTATATTTTAGAAAATTGCATTTTTGGAGGCCTTTGAAATGGAATTTAGCCTTGAAACTATCATGAATCCCTTGAAATAGATTTTTAAATGTATTATTCTTAAGGGACGAAATCAGATCCCTTGGAGATATTTTCAACGATATAAAGAAGCCCAAATTTTAACTAACAAGCTAGAAGTTATGACCCCGCCAAGCTGGGATACCAAAATACACATTTTTTAAATTGTTTTGTTGGTTATTTTTCCACATCTATATGTTTATTTTGAATTCCAGGGGATGTGGTCACTGTTGATATCCTATGTAAATGTATAAATTTATTTAGAAATGGATGTAGATGAATTTTGAAGGCTCGCTACTCTTTGATGAGTTTGGTAAAATTATCCAACTTTATGTCAAAATACCACATGTTCTCATATGCTAGGTATTGTTACCTAAGTTCATATCAATGATGAAGAATGATAACTTAGTCACTTGGAGTGTTGAACCAACTACGTAATTCATGAATCTCAAGGAATACATCAAAGAAATGATAGTCTCAATAAGTCTATATTTCTCCAAACTCATCTAGCTATTCTTGTTTGCTTCATTTCATAATATTTTTGGTGTGTTGATCTAAATATTAAAAATGGATATGAGAATCCTATTATATGTTTCAATAATTCTTTACAAGGGGATGACTTGAATTACTCAATAATGGAAAAAATTCTTATGCCCTAGTCAAATTTATCAAGAACTATAGGCAATAATTGATAGGAGCAAAGATCATTGCATGCATGCCACATAAAAAATAAAAGATATATTCACTCAAAAAGAAGCCTTGGGTAAATATGTAGATTGATCAATAAGATCCAAGAATTTGGTACTGAGGTGTAGACAACTAATCTATTCAAAGGCCAAGTCTTGGCTAGACTTATGGCAAGTGTAAACTTAGAAGCAACTAAGGTCAATAAAAATAATATTGACTGTGCATCTTCCTGTTACAAACTAGAGGATGATCCTTGGTATAAAGTGTTGCAAGTATGAGTATTTGGTGTTGTCATTGATGTCAAAAATCTTGGGAGAGATTGATGAAAGCTTATTTTTGTGTTGTCATTGATGACTAGTTGTGTTGATGATTTGATTAGTTTCATTATGTTGTCATTAGTAAGCTACTGGTGTCAACCTCTAGTGTTTCTTTGATAAGGTTTTGTTGGTGGATGTTGGTTTAGTGATGATGAGAAAGTATTGAAGATGATGAGTATTTGTCTTAGGTGCTTGGTTTCCAAGTACTTTTGAGAAAAATTGAATAAAAGAGGAAAGGTGTGTTTTAGAGGTGTTATGGTGTACAATGTGGTGTTATGGTTTTGCTCCATATTTCTTCATGGTTGAAGATCTGCTTGTGTGGTTTGGATATGTTAGTTATAGGTCTTCAAAGGTTCTATATCTATAATTTCTTGGTCTAGATCATTGTAAAGATATATTTGTGTTCATCAATGTGTGAAATGTATGTTATAGTGGTGTCTAGGAGAAATGGTTTGGCTCCCCAATTCTTTGCAGTTTGGTTTCTAGTCTTGTGATTTTGGAAGTGTGCTAATAATGATCATATCTAGCTACAGTTAAATTTGATCATGTTTTGGTTCTTTGGAAGTTGGTTTCTTGTGTAACAGTGTGTGGAAGGTTATCTAAGTGTACTGGGTATGTACATTCTTTAGGTGAAAGTTGTTGCACAGGAATTTGTTGGATTTCAATGGATTTGTGGAATATTTCAGATTGTGTTCAAGTGATTTTTTGTGTCCACAAGTTATCTTTTGGTTTAAGGAAGTGTGTACTTAAATTTTAATGGTGTTTACATAGGTTCAATCGATCTTGGGTGTTTACACTAATTATGGATTTGTTTTGATAATTGTGGAAGTGTGATGTGTTGTATATGTATGATTTGGGTCCAATATAAAGATGAGGAGTGGTCTACTTTCATTCCTTTCCACTACGAGAATGCTTAGTGACAACCTAATTTGAATTTACATGGTTGAGGTGCATAGATTGCCTTGGAGAATGTTTTCAAGGTTGAAGATGGTATAAATAAGTGTTAAGTTGATGGAGAATTATGGTTGTGAAGTATGTTCAATGAAAATTGTAGAAGTGTGAAGTGCAATGCAAACTTCAATGAGTTAGACCACTGGTAGCAGTGAGTAGAAGCTATCTACAATATTCAAAGATACTGTGAATGTGTTGGTGATACTGTGGTGGACATTTGTATTGCATTGAGATAGATTTCTCACTGTAACATTCTTCTTTTTTGTAATTTGGAAGTGATCCCTTCTTTCTTTTAGGAAGTAAGCCCTTTGTATTCGGTGTTTCAATTAATTTATATTGTGAGCTAATACTCACTGTGGTTTTTCCCTTCTTGGGTTTTCCATGTAAATCTAGTGTTCTATTGTGAATGGTGTTGATGTTTTTCAATTTCTCTTATTTTATTTCATTCTAAATCATTCTAACAGATTAAGGGTTAATTAAGTTTATGTGGATTTGAATATTTATGAGGTTTTTGGATGTTTTAATATAAAAATAATTCACCCCCCTCTCAGTTGTCTTGTATGCATTCAACAATTAGTATCAAAGCAAGGTCCCTTGGAAGAAAGCTTAACCGCTTGAGGTAGATCTGGGATGGCACATAATATGGATCCTCCTTTATTTGATGGATCAAACTATGGTTTTTGGAAGATAAGGATGGAAGGTTTCCTGGTATCTCTTGTATTTGGAGTTTGGAAGTCTATTGAGACTAGATATACTATTCCTATTGGTAGTCTAAAGACTGATGATGAAATCAAGGCCTATGAGAACAATGGTAAAGAAAGGTATGCTCTTTTAAGTGGTCTTTCTAATACTGAACTTGTGAAAGTTATGAGTTTGAAATATGATAGAGATATCTGGACGAAGTTGGAAATAATTTATGAAGGAGATGATAAGGTCAAGCAAGCTAAGATGCAAAATCTAAAGATCACATTTGAGAACCTGTTGATGTCTCAAGATGAGAAAATTACAAGCTACATGAAGAAGGAGGATGAAGTTGTCAATTTCATTAAAGGTCTTGGTGGAAATCTTGAAAAAGTGGTAAAGAAGGTATTGAGAACTCTTCCTAAATATTATAGTCATAAAGTTTGTGCTATTGAGGAAGTTCAATATTTAAGTAAATATTTGAGAGATCAGTTGTATGGTGCTTTAACTACTTTTGAAATGGGTGAATTTGGTTCATGTAGTGCAAAAGTTGAGACTTCTTTTAAGGATGGAAAATAAAAAAAGACTAGGGAATCAGAACAAGAGGATCTTGATGATCTTGAAGCAAAGTTTGTGAGTACTAGTAAATATAGAGGTAAGCTAACTTTCAAGTGTTTTAGTTGTGGAAAGATAAGTCATTATGCTTCAAGATGTCCAAATAGAGCTTTGAATGACAAAAAGAAAGAAAACAAAGGTAAAACAATTAAGAAAATTAATTATGTTCTAAAGAAAAATCTAGTATATCTAATGATGAATCGAATTATGCGGATGATGGGGATTGTGAATTCTTGTTCATGGCTATTAAAGGGAACTAATTCTACTAACTCTGAGAGATGTGTGAAGGAAAATTCTCTAGAAGTAGGTAATAACACTAAAGGAACTATGGTGACAATTTTTCATGCTAGAGAGGAGAAGAACTACTAAATTATTGATAGTGGATGTTCAAATCATATTACCAATGAAAAAAGTAAGTTTATTAAACTTGAGAAATATGAAGGAGGTATAGTAAATTTTGGAGATGATGCATTTGCTAAGATATGTGGAAAAGGTTCAATTAGTTTTGATGGCAAGCATAATACAAATGATCTTTATGTTAAAGGTTTGAGACATAACCTTTTGATTGTTGGAAAAATGTGTAGAAAAGGATATAATATTATGTTTTAGGATGATGGATGTGAGATTAGAAAAAGCTCTAAAATAGTTGTTGTTGTTGGAAGGACATATGGAAATTTTTATTAACTTAGAGGTGCTAATGGTCATTGCTTTATGACTTATATTAATGAAAGTTGGTTATGGAATAGAAATATGTGTCACATTAATTTTGATAACTTAGTAAGGATCAATTTAGTTCAAGCTGTGAGACAAAGCCCATTAATGCTATCTAAAAGGAATGTCAAACTGGGAAGCAAGCAAGAAAAATTTCCAAAGTCAAACACCAATCTACTACTGGATTGTTGGAGCTAGTGCATACAAACCTTTGTGGTCCTACTAGAGTAAGAAGTTTTCAAGGTGATAGGTATTTCATGCTATTGATTGATGATTATTCTAGAATGACGGGTTAATTTTCTCAAAGAAAAATCAAAATCCCTAGATAAGTTTAAAGAATTCAAAATTATGGTTGAGAATAAAATGGATATGAAAATTAAGTATTTGAGGTTTGAAAAAGGTGGAGAATTTACCTCTAATGATTTTAGCAGGTTTTTTTGAGAATCATGGGATAAAGAGTCATTTATTTGCCCCTAGGACTCCTCAGCAAAATGGAGTGGTTGAAAGAAAGAATAGGACTATTTAGGAAGTTGCAAGAATAATGATGAAAGAGGCAAATATACCAAAAGTCTACTAGAGAGAAATAATCCATATTTTTGTCTACATTCTTAACAGACTTCAAGCAAGAGAAAATAGTGCAAAGACTCCCTATGAGTTATCGTATGGAAGGATTCCTACTATCAAATACTTCAGATTGTTTGGAAGCAAGTGCTATATCAAAAGATATGAAGAGAACATAAGAAAGTTTGATACAAGATCTAATGAAGGTATCTTTCTTGGATATTCTACAAGAAGAAAATCCTACATGTGCTATAACAAGAGGCTAAAGAAGATTAGATTGAAGAGGAATAAGCATTAAAAAGGATCCCTAAGACTCCTAAGTATATGTAGAAGAATCATTTTGAAGATCAAATCATTTGTGACAAAAGAAAGGGTGTGTTGACAAGAAGAAAAGCTATTATGGCTGAAGAACAGGTAAATCTATGTTTACTCTCTAAAGTTAAACCTAAAATAGTGATTGAAGCATGCAAGGATGAGTATTGGATCAAGGCTATGGAAGAAGAACTAATGCAGATTGAGAAGAATTAGACTTGGGAACTTGTCCCAAGACTATAAAATAAGAATCTTATTAGAACTAATTGGGTATTTTGGAACAAATTGAATGTGAATGGAGAAGAGGTAAGAAAAAAGGAAAGGCTTGTGTGTAAGGGATACTCACACGTAGAAGGAATAGACTTTGAGGAGAAATTTTCTTTGGTGGCAAGAATGGAATCTATCAGGATGTTTTTGGCTTTTGTAGCACACAAATATTTCAAAGTATATTAGATGGATATGAAGTCTTATTTCCTAAATGGTGAGTTGGACAAAGAGGTATACATTGAACAACCAGAAGGATTTTACTTATCAAATAAACTGGATATGATTTGTAGATTGAAGAAGGAATTATATGGATTGAGGCAAGATCCCAAATGTTAGTATGAAAGGTTGGATAGGTACTTAATACAACAAGGATTTAATAAATTTACCGTAGATATTAATATTTATTTCAAAGTTGAAAAATATAAAATCTTGATTGTGGTTGTATATGTTGATGATGTAATCATTGGAGGAAATGAAGCTATGTGCAAGAAATTTGTAGAAGAGATGCAAAAAGAGTTTGAGATGTCAATGTTTGTGGAGATGAATTTCTTCCTTGGGTTGCAAATCAATCAAATAGAGAAAGGTATATTCATTTCACAATCAAAGTTTATTAAGAAGTGTGAGGTTGGTGAATGAGCTTTGTTAGAATTTCTTGTGTTTGTGATCATTCTTTCCCCCTCTTTCGTCATATCGTGCCTTGGGAACAATATTTTTCATTTACTATGTTGTACAACTACATTTATTATGGTTTTTTTAATTTTTATTATACCTACAATTGGATCTAACCCAAAATTTCTTGTTGGTGTTGGCAGTTCGATGACTCTACTCAATGGCTCCTTCTCTAAACAAGCATCCCCAAAAAATTGTTTTGAAAGTGTTCCATGAGGTAAGTCTATTGATTCTCTGGCTGATGTGGTGTTACCCATCCCAAATTTTGATTCTTCATGTCAATGGTTAGAGCAACATACTCTTGCTGGTTATTTTGTTGGGAGGACTCCCCTTGAAAGTGTGCTTAAAGAATGGGTTCAAAAGGCTTGGGTCCCTCATGGGGTTTTCCTTGATATGGTTTCAAATTTGACCAAAGTATTTTTTCTTGTTTGTTTTATGGAGGTCAGTCATGTTCAGGAAATCTTGAATCAAGGTCCTTGGTATGTTCGGTCCTCTTTTCTAGTATTCCAGCCTTGGACCTGGGACTTTACTATCTCAGATGACACCAAGTTATGGGTTCTAGTCTAGATTGAGTTTCTTGGTATGCTCTTGCCTTGCTTGAATTTTTATAGCATATTGCTTCCTCCATGGGGAGAGTTATTTGTGTCAAACCAGATAGGTTCTTTCAAGCTCACCCTCAAAAGCAATTCTTTGTCGAAGTGGGCCTTTCATAGGATTTGAAAGAGTCCATTGATATTCAAATTGGTTCTTTTTGACATACCCAAAAGGTCACTTATTTTAATATGTTGAACACTTGCTATTGGTGTCAGTCTACTGATCACAAGATTAAGGATTTCCCTTTGGCAGACCCCCATACTCAATCTCCACCATGGGAAGCTAACAAGCCCCATCAGGTGAAAGGTGCTACCACCAAACCAAAGGAAAAATGGACAATGGCTACCAACTAAAAAAATAAGTCCAATGGCTCCAAGGTGGTTACCAAAACCCCTAAGCTGATAAAGGAAGTTTCAAACCCTTCTATGAAGAGGAAGGAAACCCAGACAATTTCTAATAGCATTTCATCTTAGTCAAGGGTTTTGGCTATGCCTCAACTTGCCTACGTAATGATAGCTCAACCGACCGAGTCTCCTCTTGTGTCAGGAGTCCATAGAAGATCTCATAGTCCTTCTCGACCTCTAGAAGAAGGAGAATATGTTTAGAAAAAAAAAGGCACTCATCTCCTACCATTCAAATTGGGTTAGTCCCACTAGAATTTTTACAAAATCACTATTCCTCTATGGAAGAGCCAGACTCTAATGAAATGGTGGAGTTTCTAACATGAATTTCCTTTCTTAGAATGTTTGAGGTCTAACAAACCTCTCTTGGAAGTATTTTGTTAGGGATACTCTTCAAAAATATGTTGGTATGAATATCTTCTCTTTAGGAAGTGAAAGTGCTAGTTTTTTTCTCTCTTTGGCTTGTTGTTCTATTTGGCTAGCTAGTAAAATGTTTTGTACTAATCACAAGGCTAGACATGGTGGAGCGGTCACCCTTTTGTCCCCATGATGGCACACTTGTGTGGTTGATCATGGGTCTGACCCCACACATCAGCTCGTTTAGATTCTTTTGAACATTGATAATCATTCCTTTAGGGTTATTAATGTTTATACCTCAAATGATGTTGTTGAAAGATCTCTTCTCTAGCGATGGATTGTTGACTCATTTCCAGTTGCTACCTGATTTATTTTTGGGGATTCCATTATGGTGGAGATGGCATACGACAAAGATGGTACTGTACCATTTCAATGGGTAGTTGGTGAAAGAGAGGCCTGGTTTTACATGCACAATAAATTGGGTCTTTTTTACCCCAATATTGGTCACCGCCATTCTCATTCTCTCTAGCACACTTGGTCCAATTTTTGAGCTGGGTCTAAAAGGATATTTAAATGCCTTGATTGTGCTATGATCTTGGCTCAATATTTTTTCTCTTTTTCTAGCACTTCCCCACTTTTGGTTAAGCTATTAGTGGATGTGACGTTGTCAGACCACTTTCCCATTTTGTTTCACATTGAATAGTAAGCTAGGTAGCCATGTGCTAGTAGGACCTAGTTTTTTCTAAATGCCTCTTTGTTGAGTCACCAACTCACTCTGGCCCACATCAACACTATCTAGAATCTTGAATGCTGACCACCCCAATCAACTTGTTGGATCAAGTGGTGGAATGATTCCATCACCTGTACTGCAAGGTTTCTTTGTATTTATGGGTGCTAGCTGGATATTTTTTGTAGATGGTCTTACAAAGCAATGATGTCTGACCTTCGCACTGCCACTAAGGCTTTGGTAGCTAACCCCTTCTCCCCTTCTCTTCAAGTTAGGGTTTTGGAGTTAAGGCATCAAAATCAAGTTGTGTGTAATTATGCAACTAGAGGGGCATAAATCAAGGCCATATTACACTAGCTCAAGATTGGGGATCATGCCTAAAAAAAAAAATGGCTCTTCAAGGGAGACATTCGTCACCTAGCATCAAGTGCATCAAAGAGGGTAATAATGTGTTTTCAAAACTACCTAATATTCTCCAAGAATTTGTTAAGCACTATGAGCAAGTTTTCATAGCCCAAGACTATACTCCTGAATGGAATAATGTACTCTAGGATTGCCTTGTTGTGTCAAATAGGCTCTCCTTAGCCCAAAAATCTTTTTGTGAGCAATTACTCACAATTGAAGACCTCAAAGAAGTTGATTGCATTATGGCTGATGACAAAGCCCTGGGAATTGATGGATTCTCATGTGAGTTTTACAAGGCTCTCTGGGATTGTGTGGAGAAGGATCTGCATAAATTTTACCTTGAAGCTTTTCATTCTAATTCCCTAGATAATCTTATCAATAAGGGAAATATAAAATTCATACCTAAAGCTGGTGATCCCGAGGATATCTGTAACTAGTGGCTCATCACGCTCTTGAATGTTTCCTACAAAATAATTATCAAAACCATTGCTTTAAAAATCCACCATCTTTTTCCTTAGATTGTGCGCCCTAAACAGACTAGTTTTATTAAATCTAGGTTTATCTTGGACAACATAATTATTGTCTAGGAAGACATGGAGTGGGTGAGACACTCTAATCAAAAGGAATTTTTTCTCAAAATTGATTTTCCCAAAGCTTATGATTGTATAGAATGGCCCTTCATTTTAGCCATGCTTTCTGTGCTTGGATTTGGCCCAAATTTCATTTAGTCTATGAAAATTTTCTTCTTTGAAGCTTTGGCTTGCAATACCATTAGTGGCTACTAGTCCCAATCCTTTGGTCTGTTATGCTCCATTTGTCAAGGCTTCCCACTTGTCCCCTCGCTTTATGTGTTCATTGTTGAGGGGTTTGGCTACCTCCATTCTCATTTTATTTCCCAAGGGTTGGTTTGAGGGATCTCCTTGCCTAATTCACTAGCACTTGTGGTCAATGGCCACTTTGTCGATGATTCCTTCCTTACCTTGCTAGAAGAAAAAAATAATGTCAAAGCTACTTGTTGCCCGATTTTCATCTATGGGCTCAATTAAGAAGGGGTCTATTTTTCAAGTAAAGGAGGGGGCCAGATGGATTAAATTTTTCCTCAGGTCACCAAGACATCTGTGTTTAGCATAAGGTCTTGTCAATCAACCGAAGTCTCACCGAATGAGTGGAACTCTCGGCGTAGTGGTGGTCTCATTGAAAGATGGTCCAAGCTCTCTGAGAGATATTTCCTTCGGCAAATGGTTTGGGTAAAGAGAAAACTCTCACCGAGGGTTCATGGTTTGGCATAATGTCTTGGCAACTATTGAGGTCTCAACAAAAGGGCGTAACTTTGGGGGGAGGTCTTCCCGACAAGTAAGGTCTCGATGAAAGGTCTCACCAACTGAGCAAAGTTTCCCCGACTAAACGAAAGCTCTTGCCAAAACAAGGTAGCTTCGATGAGAAGTCTTGCTGACCCGATAGGGTCTTGCCGAAATGAAGTGAGATTGGCGAGAGTGGAGGAGCTCGCTATGAAATCTTCCTGACCTAATGGTATCTCACCGACCGTTGTGCACAAGTGTTCTGAGCTCGCCGAACTGTTTTGAGCTCGGCATGATATCTCGCCGATAATGGAGGTCTCGTCAAAAGGTGGGGGCTTCAATATGACATCTCACCAACTGAGGGGAGTCTTGCCAATAGAGATCAACTTGCCCATGGAAAAGGATATCTATATAACTCCTACAACTCGATATGAAGTCCCACCGACAGTCCAAAGCTATGTTGATAGCTACTATGTGGTGTACTCGCATCGAGGAGACACGATTAGTGTCTCACCACATGCGATTCTGATGAAGTGACCTTCGACCGTCTGGGAATCTAGGTGACACGAGTTCAACCAATGAAGGAGCTAAAGACTGGCCATGGGCAGTTCGACTGTCATGACTATCTTGGTGAGGAAGATCAACAGAATGTGAGCAGTATGGATCTGCTCTATGATCAGGGATGATGAATCGATTCAAAGGCAATGGTATTGTCTCTATGTAGGTTTGACAATAGAGAATAACTAATGCTGCTTCTAGAGGTGGTCAACTTGTATGAAGATCTTGAATACAAGAAAACCAAAAGGAAGAAAAGGCTAGGAATCTTAGGGACAACTAGGATATCTACTGGCACAGGTAGAGCGACATTTATGATAATGCTTTAGGACATTCAAAGCAACTCTGATGGGAATTTGACATGGACACAGGGGCCAGAAGTTAATGTGATTGTTACAAAAGATCAAGGAGGCCATTCCTAGAGCAACCCTTCACCGACATGGATAGCAAGGATACACATTTAATGCAACATTAACTTCATTAAAAAGATCTAAGGGTAGATCTTTCTGAAGGCTGATATTTTTGTAAGCCCTAAGGGCTGGGACTTTTGTATATAGGGCATTTTTTCCTCTTTGTAAAAAAGTTCGGATAATGCATTCTGGAGAGTTAGTGATTTTTTTAACAATCCTTTCTAAGCTGATGTATCTTTTGTAACTCTTTTGGAATTTGGAATACAAAGATTACCTTGAAGATCAGTGTTAGTTTTTTCATACTATCTTCGTTCTTCTTTTAGATTATGTAAGTTTTGAACTGTGGTTTCCTAAGTCTGCATTCATACTTTAAAGTTGTGAAATTCATCTTTCCTTCTTAAAATATATATGTAGATTAGGCCTTTTCAATAATGATGCATAAGTTCACAAAGGTTATGTGGATTAAATGAAATAACTATCGTCAGTTTTTCCATTGTATGTTCATCTTTTTATTTCATGATTCCTATTAGTCCGGTGTATCACCATAGGATTTAGTTTTCATTTTTATGCACTCCTTCTCCCTTTTCCTTACAAAGATCATTAGTTAGGTGATAACACAAAGGAAGCTGACCTTCTCTAGAGGTTGACCTCTATTTACAAGAAACCTACAGCTTTAGAGGTCTTCAAATGTTACACTGGATTATTGAATTTTACATTCAACAGGGTGCAAAATCTAAGTGATAACAATTTCTGGCACGCCCGGTGGGATGAGTTCCACATTATATTGTTGGTTTGGTATGCAACCAACAAGTTTCAAACTTTATAGAAGTCATTTTTTGCATATTTGGCGACTCCATAAAGAGAAAGAACTTCAGAATCAGTGCTTTTACAGTTTATGAGAAGAGTTCAAACAAGGAGCAACTTAGGTCCTTTTGAATATTTACAGTTGTCACCACCCAGAAGACACAGAAGGGTAATAGAGAGGACAGGGACAACATTTATCTATTCTATAAGAACAAAATCTACTCCTGCATCTGTGAGATTCCATATTGTTGTCTCGTCTTTTGTTTCAAATGGAGTGCAAGTAAATCCACCTCTAATGGTTGCTCCCAAAAATCAGCCTTTTCTGCCATTTAATGGAGGAAATCCATTAAATTTGACACAGCACAATGATATTCCAATGGCAGCTTTGAAAATTTTGCCAATTTTCACTGGGGAAGATCAAACTACCCTGATTAAACATATATAAGATGTTGCTTCCTTACGTGGTGTACACCATATCACACAAAAAGACGTAGCTATAAGACTACTTGCAGCATCATTCAAAGGAAGAGCATTACAGTGGTTCAGGAGTCTTGGAGTAGGTTCAGCTGCCACCTGGGATGAGTTGGGTGATAAATCACACAGGCAATTTCAGGACAGGTCTGATAATTTGTCTTTGTTGGAGCAATTAACTACGCTTAAAAGGGCTCTTCAGGAACAAATGAATGATTTTAATTTCATATTTCAAAGAACCTGAGATAGAATCCCTGCAACAGTAAGACCACCTCTAGAATATGCATTTTTGTACTTCTTGAAGGCCCTTAACAATGATATAGTCATTATGATACAATCAATGGGGGGTGTTTCCCTACCAAATGCATTTGAAGTGGCAATCAAAACTGAAAACAACCTAATACAAGCTCGTAAACTTGCTCCTAGGCTACCAATGCCTATATTTTTAGATATTCATTCGAATATCCCTTTGCAGATACCGCTGTTTGCACCTTTGCCACCTGTTCCAACAGTATCAGTTGTTGTTCCAGCTGCTATAACACAAGAAGTTGTTTCAAGATCTTCAAATGAATTACAAGAAATCAAGAGTCTATTCTAGACTTTTGGTAATAAGCTTGTGAGCTTGGAAAAGCAACAAGCATATAACATACCTTATCAATAGCAGAATTCAGGTCAGCTACACATCAATATCAAGGTAATAGACAAGCTTATCAAGGCAACTACCAGGGCCCAAGACAAAGTGTAAACACAAGACCTTTTCAGGCTTATGCTCTGACACCTGTTAGTACACTTAAGGATCTTGTCCCTATTCAAAACAACTTAGCAGTAGATTATGAGTGGTGTTACCCTTGTAACCAACCTCACAATCAGGTCACTTGCTCAAATGGACTCATTAATCAGGAACTTATGGTACAAAATACCTCGAGTTCGCAACAAAATGAATTCAATGATGCATCTCCACAACATCAAAACCAACTTACCAATGAAGCTACCCTACTTAACTGGCAAGGTGAGGAATTATGTGGACTTAATATAGATAATTCTCCAGTTGCAGCTAACACAAGGGCGAAGAAAAGAGATTTTGAGTTAGATCAAGCAGTTGATAAGGGGAAAGCAATAGTTGCAGAACCATCTACATCTCAAGTGACTTGTGGTTTGCAAAGAAATCAGCAACTCCCAGTTAAGGAGCAGCCACATTTGCAAGTTGATCATGCTAGCATAAAAGTACATCATAAAGTGAACCTAGTTGTACCCTATAATATTCTTGATAGTATGAAAAAGATGAATGTAACGATGTCTATGTGGGATTCATTAGCTATCCCAGGTCAAAAAGATATGTTACATTCAGCCTTGTCAAATTTTAAAGTGTCTGATGAATCTGAGTCTCCAATAGGTCAAGTTAGAACTGTGTTGACAAATAATCCTAAAGAAAAGGACAAACAACCCAGCAAAGAGGCAGGAAAAGAAGTCAAACCACCTCCATTTTACATGTCTCTAATCATAGGTGATAAGTTAGTTCATAAATGTATGGTAGACAGTGGAGCTAGTAGCTCAGTAATGCCAAAAACAATTGTTGACAAGCTTGGACTAAAGTATCAGCCTTTAGAGAAAGGAGTGATTCAATTGGATGGTACTTCTATTAATACATTGGGTGTTATCAAAGATTTGAGTCTTACTCTTCATGCTTGTCCTAATTTTTCAGTTCCTCAGGACATATGTGTCATAGATCTCCCACCTATCTTTTCTTTGTGCCTCTCAAGAGATTTTATAGCTAAGATAGGTGGTTATGTGTCAGCTGATTGGTCACATATGTTGTTTAGAACAAGATATAGAACTAAGGTTGCCATTAAGTCTGAAAAATTGGCTAAAGATCACATTGATCCATATAACCCAAGTCCTATCAATGTTGTTCCTACTACCGTAGACACAAATTGTGTCATTTTTATTGATAGTGAACTGGCTGCCGCTCAAGAACTTCAAGTAGAAGTTGTTCCTGATGTGCTACTACAGGAATGGGCAGCTGAAAATGTGTTGGACAATCCTGTAGATTTTATTCAAGATGTTAGTATGGGTAATTATGTGATACTTGAACCTGATGCAGAGGTTCCAAACTTTGAAAAAAGTACATATCAGTTTTTGCAACAGAAAAGTGAACTCTGGGAAAAAAAAATTGATGGTTCCAGAAGCAAGAATGGAGTAAGTGGAGGGGCAATGCTGGTTTCTCCACAGGGTGATAAGTATTTTTCAGCCTTTCATTTTGCTTTTGCATGTTATAACAATAGTGTTGAGTATGAAGGACTCATTCAAGGTCTTGAGTGGGCAAGGAAAAGAGGAATCAACTGTTTGAAAGTCTATGGAGACGGTGAATTGATAGTTAATTAGGTTAGAGGGTTGAATGTTGCCAAGAATGATGCTTTGAAGTCTTACAGAAATAGAGTATGGAATATAATTGAATAATTTAATGCCTTCAATCTGATTTATGTTCCACAAAATCAAAATAAGCAAGTTGATAGACTTGCAGCAATTGGAGCATAGTTTGATATCCCAAGCAACATTAAAAAAGATAAAATACAGCAGTATGTCAAGGTGGTTATCAAGCCTTCAATTCCTGATAACAACATTAACTAGAAATTATTTGAAAGTGATGAACAGATTTTAACCTTTTTGCTCTAAGAAGATCAATTTTCCGTAGCAAACTAGGAAAAGATTAAACAATAGTATGATGATCAAGTAATACAACTAAAGACAAATAAACTTCCCAAAGGGTTGGTTACCTTGGAATCCATATTCAATTCTAATGATCAGCTCAAGAAGAATAAAGTCAGCATTCAAGTGAAAGAAGATCATTATGAAGAATTGGAAATCTTTAAAGGTAATCTTCTCAAATTAGGCAGAATTTGTTCAGTTAAGGATAAGAGAGCTTTCATTGTTTTATGCGAAGAGTATCATGATGTTTTTTCTTGGAAATATTTTGATTTAAGAGGGTTTGATCCTCAGATTGCACAACATACAATTGAGTTAGAACTTGATGCGAAGCCTATTAGACAAAAATAAAGACCATTGAACCCCAAGCTTGAACCTTTAATGATCAAAGAGCTGACCAAGTTAAGTGAGGGGGGTATTGTGTTTCCAATTAAACACACATCTTGGGTTTCTAACCTTGTTCCAATTAGAAAAAAGAACGGTGAGGTAAGATTATTTGTGGATTTTAGAGATCTTAACAGAGCGTCTCTGAAAGATCATTACCCCTTACCGTCTATGTAACAAATTCTCCAAGTTGTTGGTTCAGAGAGGTTCTCTTCTGGATGGGTATTCTGGTTATAACTAGATTCTAGTCAAGGAGGAAGATCAATATAAAACAACATTTACAACAAAATGGGGCACTATGGCCTACAAGAGAATTCCTTTTGGTTTATCTAATGTTGGTGCCACCTTTCAGCGTGCCATGGATATGGCATTTCAGAGTTTAATTCAAAAAATTTTGCTGGTTTACTTAGATGAGATAACTGTATATTCAAAGAATGTAGATGAACACTTGTCACATCTAAAGCAAGTTTTTTGAAAAATGCAGAGAATATGGAATATCTCTCAATCCGAAAAAGAGTATTTTTGCAGTTCATGAAGGTAAACTGTTAGGCCACATAGTATCAAAAGATGAAATTACCATTGATCCTGAAAAAGTTAAGGCTATACTCGAACTCCCATTACCTAATCACAAGAAAGGATTGTAGAGTTTTTTAGGGAGAATCAACTTTTTAAGAAGATTCATTCCTGATGTTGCAAATTTATTATAGCCTTTGATTGCCATGCTAAAAAAGAATGCAGTTTTCAGTTGGACCAGAGAAGCAAAACATAGTTTTGAAGAAATAAAGGAAGCTTTAGCATCAACTCCAACAATGGTAAATCCATATTTCTCTAAAGACTTCTTTTTGTATGCTTTTGGCAACGTTAGTTCAATTTATGCTATGCTGGTTTAGAAAAATAGTGATAATTTAAAACAACCAATAGCTTTCTTTAGTCAAGTACTTGTTGATTATGAAGAGAAATATACATTTGTTGATAAACATGTTCTCACTATGATCAAAAGCCTAAAGAAGTTTAAGCCTCTAGTTTCAAACAATAAAATTCATATTTTGGTTGCACACCCGAGTGTGAAGGAGTTTTTGTTGAACAAAGATCTGATTGAGAAAAGAGTAGGGTGGATCACAAAAGTAATGGAATTTGATGTTGACATCAACATCACAAAACTTATCAGGGGTAGAGGACTTTGTGAGAAACTTGCCTCCACTTCTAAAGATGCACAAAAATCAGAAAATGGTGTTGTTTTAACTAATACAGATCAGCCTCAAAATGTTCAAGCTGCTGCACCTGCATCAGTTGTAGGTTGGGTTCAAGAAATGAACCACTTTCTTCATACTAGTAAATGTCCACTAGGTCTAGACAGAGCAAAATGAAGGTACTTCAGATTGCAGTCAATTCCTTATACCCTTATTGATAATATCCTTTTCAGGAAAGATCCGAATGGTGTCTTGTTAAGGTGTATTGATACCGATCAAACAGAAAAGGTACTTCATGAGTTTCATGATGGAGTTTCAGGAGGTCACTTCACTCCAAGGACTACTTGGAAAATCATGAGAGCTGGTTACTACTGGCCCAGCTTGTTCAAAGATGCATATGCATGGTCAAGAAAGTGTATTAAATGTGCTTTATTTTTAGGAAAATAAAAGCTTCCTGCTATGCCTTTACATCCAGTTCAAGTAGAGCATCCCTTCATGAGATGGGGCATTGACTTCATTGGGCCAATTAATCCACTATCTAGTGCTAGTGACAAGTGGGTGGTTACTGCTACAGACTATTTCACATGATGGATAGAGGCAATAGCTTTGAAAGAACCAAATGAATCTTCAGTTTTGAGTTTTTATGAAGATATAATCACCAGATTTGGAGTTCCTGCCTCCATCATTTCAGATAATGCTCTTGCATTTGTTGGATTAAGAGTTATAGATTGGGCTATTAAGCACGGAATTCATTTGAATACTTCCTCCAATTATTACCCACAGGGTAATGGATTAGTTGAAAGTACACATAAAAATCTGATTAGAATCATTAAGAGGACTATGGAAGAGAATCAAAGAATTTGGCATACCACATTGAAATTTGCACTTTGGGCAGATAGAATAACCCCCAAGAGATCAATCATTTGGTAATTCTCCATACATCCTCATTTATGGTAAAGAGGCTAGATTACCTCTGTCTGTGGAGCTTCCAGCTCTAGATATTGTTCGCTAATTGGAGATGTATGAAGAACAAGACCTAATGTTCGTGAGATATGCAGAGGTCATGGAGCTCAAAGAATCAAGAGACAAAGCAATGAAAACTTTGGAGTATCATCAGCTCCAAACGAAGAAAACATTTGATAAGAAAGCTACAACCAAAGTTTTCAAGGAAGGTGATATTGTTCTCAAGTGGGATGTGCTAAAGAGTGGTCTAGGAAAACATACAAAATTTAACCATTTCTGGATAGGCTCTTTTGTTGTTACTAAATGCAATGAGCATAATGCATTTTAGTTATCAAACATGGATGGAGAAAGGTTATCAATCCCAGTTAATGGGATTCACCTCAAACATTGTTTTGAGGTATGATTTATCATTGTACATATTAGAATAGGTTTTATGCTTTCAATAAGTGCTTTTGCACTTTAGTTTAGTTTTCATTGCATTTCCTAAGTGTTGTCCCAGCATAGTTTGATAGTTTCACTTTAGTTTCTCTGGTTTCAATAAGTTTCCAGTGTCCTGATCTACTTCATGAGTCACAAGTGAGTTGCAGCCATGTGCGGATTGCCCTTGGTCTATTTCTAAGGTTTTTACTAAGTGACTCCAAGCCCAATGGACAAGTTTTGGCTATTGGTTTCCAGGATTGGTAGGAAAACATCCAGCAAAGGTCGCCAGAAATGTTGCCCAATTTTCATCTATGGGCTCAATCAGGCAGGGGTTTATTTTTCAAGTAAAAGAGGGGGCCAGATGGATTAACTTTTTCCTCAGGTCACCAAGACATCCATGTTCGGCATAAGGTCTTGCCGATCAACCATAGTCTCACTAAAACAGTGGAACTCTCAACATAGTGGTAGTCTCACCGAAAGATGGTATGAGCTCGCCAAGAGATATTTCCTTCGGCAAAAGGTCTAGGCGAAGAGAAAAGTCTCACAAGGGTTCATGTATTGGCATAACATCTTGGTGACTGTTGAGGTCTCAACGAAAGGGCGCAACTTCAGGGGGAGGTCTTCCCAACAAGTAAGGTCTTGGCGAAAGAAAAGAGTTCGGCTAAAGGTCTCGCCAACTGAGCAAAGTCTTCCCGACCTGATAGGGTCTTTTTGAAATGAAGTGAGCTCAGGGAGAGTGGAGGAGCTTGTTATGAAGTCTTCTCGACCCGATGGTATCTCACCGACCGTTGTGCACAAGTGGTCTGAGCTCACCAAAATGTTTTGAGCTCGGCATGATATCTCGCCGATAATGGAGGTCTCACTGAAAGGTGGGGGCTTCGGTATTACATCTTGCCAACTGAGGGGAGTCTTGCCGATAGAGATCAACTTGCCCATGGAAAAGGATATTGGTATAACTCATGTAGCTCGATATGAAGTCCCACCGATAGTCCCAAGCTATGTCGATAGCTGCTATGTGGTGTACTCACATCGGGGAGACATGATTAGTGTCTCACTGACATGCGATTCTGATGAAGCGACCTTCAACTGTCTGGGAATCTACGTGGAATGAGCTCAACCAATGAAGGAGCTAAAGACGGGCCATGGGAAGTTCAACTGTTGTGACTATCCTGGTGAGGAAGATCAATGAAATGTGAGTAGTATGGATCTGCTATGTGATCAGGGATGATGAATCGATTCGAAGGTAGTGGTATTGTCTCTATGTAGGTTTGACAACAAGGAATAACTGATGCTGCTTCCAAAGGTGGTCAACTTGCAGGAAGATCTTGAATACAAGAAAATTGAAAGGAAGAAAAGGCCAGGAGTCTCAGGGACAACTAGGATATCTACTGGCACAAGTAGAGTGACATTTATGATAATGCTTTAGGACATTCAAAGCGGCTCTGATGGAAATTTGACATGGACACGGGGGCCAGAAGTTAATGTGATTGTTGCAAAAGATCAAGGAGGCTATTCCTGGAGCAACCCTTCACGGACATGGACAACAAGGATACACATTTAATGCAGCATTAACTTCCATAAAAAGATCTAAGGGAAAATCTTTTTGAAGGCTGATATTTTTGTAAGCCCTAGGGGCTGGGACATTTTTATATAGGGCATTTTTTCCTCTTTGTAAAAAAGTTTGGATAATGCATTCTGGAGAGTTAGTGATTTTTTTAACAATCCTTTCTCAGTTGATGTATGTTTTGTAACTATTTTGGAATTTGGAATACAAAGATTACCTTGAAGATCAATGTTAGTTTTTTCATACTACCTTCCTTCTTTCAGATTATGCAAGTTTTGAACTATGCTTTTCTAAGTCCGCATTCATACTTTAAAGTTGTGAAATTCATCTTACCTTCTTAAAATATATATGTAGATTAAGCCTTTTCAAGAATGATGCATAAGTTCACAAAGGTTATGTGGAGTATATGAAATAGCTATCGTCAGTTTTTCCATTGTATGTTCATATTTTTATTTCATGATTCCTGTTAGTTCGGTGTATCACCATAGGATTTAGTTTTCATTTTTATGCACTCCTTCTCCCTTTTCCTTACAAAGATCAGTAGTTAGGTGATAACACAAATTAATTTGGCCTTCTCCGGAGGTTGACCTCTATTCAGAAGAAACCTACAGCTTTAGAGGTCTTCCCATGTTACACTAGATTGTTGAATTTTACATTCAATAGGGTGCAAAATCCAAGTGATAACACTACTCTTGGTTGTCTAGAGACCTTTTTCTTGGCCTCTAGTTCTACCATTCAATGGCATAAAATTGTTACAAACAATTTTTTCTTCCTAGTCCTCTCTGGATTTAGCAATATAGGTGGAAGTGGATTGCTCCAGGTGGAATATTTCAATTTCTTGGCATCTCTTTCACCTTCTAGGCCTCTTTTGTTGATCTCTAGTAAGCGGTTTTAACTTGAATTGAGTAGAAATTAACCTTCTAGGTCACCAAGCTACTCTCTCTAGCTAGTAAATTTCAAGTGTTCTCCAAAATTTTAGCAACAACTCATTTTTATTACTCCTCATGTTGATCCCCTTCCAAGAAATCTTATGCTAAGCTACAAATATTGCTCAGATATTTTCTTTGGGCCTCTTGTGAGACTCACAAAGGCTTCCACTACATTGCTTGGGAGTTTTGTTACCTCCCTGGAGATTCTGGCAAGCTTGGCCTTCTTTCCACTTAGCAGAAAGGGATTTCTCTTTGTGTCAAGTGGATTATCTGAGATCTTACTAGCAATGAGGCCTAGAAAATTCTCCTCAGGCAATGTATTGAAGCGGATTCTCCTGCCCACAGACCTTCTTGAAAGGGAATTATCTTTCAAACCATTCTTGTTATGAGGGATCCAGTTGATATTTTGGGTACCTTTGTTTCCAAAAACATTTGGCATGCTTGGGAGGCGATCAAGCCTTGGCTCCGCTAGACTGGGACTGGATTTCATGATGGTCTCTCATTCAATCAACAAAATATTTGGTGGTCTCTTCTTTTTTCTAGTGCAAGTCAATCGTTGGCCAAGCTTCCTTGGCTTAAGGCCCTTAGATTTCATAAGAAGGGTATCCAAACCCTTTAAGATCTATTTCATAGACTCACCATGAGTATTTTGTCATGGGAGGATTTTTGTGCCTAGTTTGGTTTTCAAAATCATGACCATGAAAATTACGATGGCCTGTTGAGTGTCATTCTAGTTGATATGCTTCATAAGGTGGGTATTTGATCCACTAATCCTTGGTGGAAAGATTGGAAATGGTATCCAAACACCCCTTTTAGAAATTACAAGCCTCAGCTTGGTTATCAATGGCTTTCAACTAATTTTACCATTATCGACAACCTAAACCAAATATGGCACCTTCCATCTTTGTTCTCAGGATCCTCCTCATCGTGACTCTCTCTCTCACTGGAGGTCGCCTCTCCTCCTCTATGGGATTACCTTGGGTAGCCTTCTAGAGGAACAGTGGGGGTAGAAGCAGAGCTTCTGGGTGGCCTTTTAGTGACACTCCTGGAGGCAGTTGTAGCTGGCCCACTGATACTTCTAAGTGGCTCTTATGTTTGGACTTGGAAATTTCACCTCAACGTGAAGATAAAGAAAAATAAACTGAGAAGGATGATGATGGTTGGGCTCCTCCTAATGTCACTTTAGACCCCATTGTTGTATGGGGAAAACCAGATGATAGGGACCTGCCACCCTCTGTTGGCACTACTATGACTGCTTAATGGCCTTTTTTATTTGTCTTTTTTCTAATGTTTCCTGATTTTTGGGCATGGCCCAAGAATTTCTAATTTTTTGGGCTCTATCCATGTGACTCTTAGGGTGTTCCTTTTTACCACCCACCTTTTTTTTGTGAATATGTGTATATTTATCTTTTACTAATATAACTATAGACGCTTATTCATAAAAAAAAAATTATGTTAAGGAAATGTTGAAAAAGTTTGGAATGGAAGAAACTAAATTGGTATGTACTCCTATGGTTACTAGTTGTGAGCTAAGTAAGAATGATGAACCTCATAAGGTTGATTAGAGCAATTATAGATCAATGATTGGAGTACTCTTATATCTAACTGATACTAGACCAGATATCATGTATATAGTTTGTCTTGTGGTTAGATTTTAAGAAGATTCTAAAGAGTCACATGTTACAGTAGTGAAGAGGATATTCAGATACTTGAAGGGAACTCCGAAACATGGCTTGTGGTATCCAAAGGATACTAATTTTTCTCTAAGTGCTTATACATATGCAAATTGGAAAGGATGTGTTAATGATAGGAAAATTTAAAGTGGTGGTGTATTCTTTCTTGGATGCATATTGGTGTCTTGGTTGAGAAAAAAATAAGACTCGGTATCTTTATCTACTGCAAAGGTAAAATACATTGCACCAACATCTTGTTGCACACAGGTATTGTGGATGAAAAAAACCTTGAAGGATATTTTAGTGGTATATGATGAAGAAATTTCTATGTTGTATGACAATACAAGTACTATTAACATTTCAAAGAATCTAGTTATGCACTCAAGGATAAAACATATCTCAATCTGGTATCAATTTTTAAGAGAGAAGGTTGTAGAGAATGAAGTGAAGCTTGAGTATGTTCCTAAAAAGGATCAGGTTGCTAATATATTTACTAAGGCTCTTTGTAAGGATACTTTTGAGTATCTTTGGGATAAGTTAGGGGTCATTACCCCTCCTTCTTTGAACTAGATGCATAAGGATATGCATCAATCCAGTGGATTTCAAGATTCATTCTTTGTTCTAGATTGATGTTGGAGGCTACCTCTCAAGGGGAGTAGGTAGTGCTTTGTTCTGTTGCAGTTAGAGGGAGTTAGAGTTGGTGCAAGTTGGTGTTTTCTTTTATTAGTTGTGTCAAAGAATATGTGCAGTGGTTTTTTTCGGTAAAGTTTATTGTGTACTCCTAAGGGGGAGTATGCAGAGCAGTAAAAAGAGAAAGTATGTATGATGTCAAAGGGAGAAAAATATGAAAATGTGTTGCCCTTTTCCATTGATGTCGAAGGGGGGGAAGAGAAATCAATGTGAAAATTTTAATTAAGAAAAGTAGAGTAGTAAGTTGAGGGGGAGAGAAAGGAAAAGAAAGAGAAAGTTGGTATGGAGCAGTATGTTGGTGATTAAAGTTGTTATTTTTGTTGTTTATGGTTTTTCACATGATGTGTTGTCGTCAATAACAAAGGGGGAGATTTTTTCAAGTATGAGTAGTTGGTGTTGTCATTGATGTCAACAAGCTTGGGGGAGATTGATGCCAATCTTATGTTTGTGTTGTCATTGATGACTAGTTCTATTGACGCTTTGATTAGTTTCATTATGTTGTCATTAGTAAGCTACTAGTGTCAACCTCTAGTCTTGCTCTGATAAGATTTTTTGGTGGATGTTGGTTTAGTGATGATGAGGAAGTATTGAATATGATGAGTATGTGTCTCTGGTGAAGATGATGAGTATGTTTCTTTGGTGCTTGGTTTTCAAGTGATTTTGAGAAAATTTGAATAAAAGAGGAAACATTGTGTTGTAGAGGTGTTCTAGTGTACAGTGTGGTGTTTTGGCTTTGCTCTAAAAAATTTCATGGTTGAATATTTTATTGTGTGATTCAGATATGTTGATAAGAGGTGTTTAGAGGTTCTATATCCATAATTTCTTGGTTTGGATTGTTGTACAGATAGAGTTGTTTTCACCAATGTGTGAACTATATGTTGCAATGGTGTCTAGGAGAAATGGTTTGGATCTGCATTTCTCTATAGTTTGGTTTCTAGTCTTGTAATTCTGGAAGTGTGTTGATAATGATCATATCTACCTATAGTCAAAGTTGTTCATGGTTTGGTTCTTTAGAATTTAGTTTCTTGTGTAACAGTATGTGGAAGTGTTTCTAAGTGTATTGGGTATGTACATTCTTCAGGTGAAAGTTATTGCAAAGGAATTTGTTGGATTTTAGGGGGTTTGTGGAATATTCCAGATTGTGTTTAAGTGATGTTTGGTGTCTGAGAGTTGGGTTTAAGGAAGTGTGTACTTATATGTTAGTGGTTTTTACACAAGTTCAGTCGACCTTGGGTGTTTACACTAATTATGGAAGCGTGGTGTGTTGTATATGTATAATTTGGTTCTAAGTTAAATATGAGGAATGGTCCACTTTCATTCCTTTCCACCACGAGAATTCTTAGTGCTGACTTATTAGCATGGTTGAGGTGAATAGCCGACCTTGGAGAATGTTTTCAAGGTTGAAGATGGTATAAATAAGTGTTTAGTTGATGGAGAATTATGGTTGCAAAGCATGTGATACGAATTATAGAAGTGCAGAGTGAGAATTTTTGAAGTGTAGTGTGAACTTCAATGAGTTAGACCATTGGAAGAAATGAATAGAAGGTGTCTACAATATTTAGATAGGCTGTGAATGTTTTGGTGATGCTATTGTGGATCTATTATATTGCATTGAGATGGATTTATCACTGTAACATTCTTCTTTCTTATTTTCTATAATTTAGTAGTGAGCCCTTTGTATTTGGTGTTGCAATTACTTTATATTGTGAGTTGATCCTCACTGTGGTTTTTCCCTTCTCAATTTTTGCATGTAAGTCTAGTTTTTTGTTGTGTATGGTGTTGATGTGTTTTAGTTTTTGTTATTTTCTTTCATGCTAAATTATTCTAACAAATTAAGGGTTAATTAAGTTGATGTGGATCTGAATATTTATGAGGGTTTTAGATGT
Source organism: Sequoia sempervirens (assembly GCA_007258455.2). Lineage (NCBI taxonomy): Eukaryota > Viridiplantae > Streptophyta > Pinopsida > Cupressales > Cupressaceae > Sequoia > Sequoia sempervirens. The sequence continues at coordinate 35,115 of VDFB02009710.1, read as the reverse complement.
TTTAATATACAACTGACTCACCACCCTCTTAGTTGTATTGTGTACATTCAACATAAAGATATTATCTTTACCTTAAAAAAATCAATTTCCTTGTGGAATGAACAAGAACTAGCAAAGAAATCTCAATTTGTAAGCCCAAAGATACATGTTGGTCTATGATGACATAGTGTGGAGAGATCCAAATGGATTTTTACTTAAGTTCCTTAACTAATAATGATCCAGTAATATGTTGTATTAATTCCATCAAGGATTTTTTTAGATTTTATTTTAAGTTCAAAAGTACTACACCACAATATCCTCATAGAAATATTCCAATGGCCAACTTGTCTCAAGGATGTGACATGAAGAGTGATAAAATATGACACCTACCAAAGGTTTTTAAGAAAATTTTAAAATTTGTATGTTCTCTTCCTCTTATTGTTTTTACTATGGATTTTTCCTTCCAACATTGGTAATTGATTTCATAGGGGAAATACAAGAAATATCTAGTAATGGTTGTTGATGGATTCTTGTAGCCATGGATCAATTCACCAAGTAGGTTGAAGAATTTTTAACCTATAAAGCTACATCAAAAGTGGTGATGGATTTCATATTTAATAATATCATAAATAATTTTGGTAATGCCTATAAGAATTAATACATATAATTCCATGTGTTTGAAATTGCATGACATTTCAAACATTGCACAAAAAATGGAATTGATATATATTATTCATCTCCTTGTCATCCCTAAGGAAATGGACAAGCTAATTCCAACAACAAAATATTTATGAGGATAATCAATAGATAATTTTCCATGAACAAGAAAATAAGGGATGACAAGTTAAAGTATTCATTGTGGGGTAGTAGAGTGACCTACAAGGTTACTATTGGAAACAATCTATTTGAAAGTTTCCATGGAATGATACCAAAATACCAATCTATTTGGGAATACATGTGTATTAGTTGCTTAAAGATAATGATGAAATAGAAGATGTTGTAGTTTCTCATAGGATAATGTAACTAATAGAGCTAAATGATATTGGGACAACTACACATGAAAAGATCTCATCAAATATTTAAGAAAAAAATATTTTCTTAACAAGAAGGAAATTCAAATAAACTTCTAGGTTAAAGATTTAGACCTCATGTGGAATGCTACATTTGAGGAAAAAATTACATGAGGGAATTTTGATCCTTTATGGATTGGGCCATATGAAGTTATACAAGAGTATGGTAATAATGTGTATCATCTCAAAAAATTCATAGGATATTTTATGGAGCTACCCATTCATGCTCATCATTTAAAACATTACTTCACATGAGTAATGTTGGTATTTCCTTATATATACTACATGTTTTTTTTTTTTTTTTTTTCTTATCTTGTAAATATAATGATGTGTGTGTTTATGCTATCATGAGAATTATTTTTCATGGCAAAGAGTGTTTATCCATTTATATTTTTGTACTTCTTGTTTTCTCCTAGAGATAGTTATATTATCTCTGTCTACAAGAGACACATATATCCAACCAAAGCCTATTGGGACTCAATAATGCAACAATAAATTTTACTTGAGTCCTAGTTTATTTGTACACTTAGGCCTTGTTTTTTGTAGGATTTAATGGTGAACTCCCAACACCTGAGGATCACATGCAAGACAAAAATAGCTTCCATAAGAGAGAAATGACAAGAATATCATGTTATGATTATGGATCCAAGATTGCTAGATTTAATATATGATGTATAGATGATTCCTTTCTTATAAAGGAAATTTTTGAGATAGGATTAGACAAGATCTTGACATGTACATCTTAATCTTGTACAATAAGACAACTATCTCAACAATATTAAATGACCTAGGACATCAGAAGAGTTTGAAGAAGAGAAATAAAGTGAAGGAACTCTTTCCAAAATTTCTAGTTTCTAGAATAATTATTCATTTATAGTCTATGGATTTCTATGTGGAAAAAAATGTTTCTCTCATTGAAATTGGTACTACACATAATTTCATTTATGGACTTGTTTCTTGTAGAGAAATCAAGACTAATTATTTTGAAGGTTTCAAATTCAAGGTAGATGATGGTTTTATTCTCACATGCACAAGGAGAATACCTCAAATGAGCCTTTAGTTTGGTATTTATGAAGTCAAAGATGACTTAACATGTAAATATGACCTAGATAGGTAAAACAATTATTTACACCAACACCCCCCTCAATTGAAACTCGTGGAGAAGATTATTATGCAAATGATGCAAGCATGGGTCTCAGCTACAAGTCCATGTTAGGTTCTCACGTACAAATTTAATCTCTCACAAATGAAGAAAAGGAGAAAACTCAATGGGAAAAAATCATCCCAAAAGAGAAATGAAAACAAGACACTTTCAATGAAGAATGAGTAGGAAAAATCCCCATGTAAGGAAAAATACCCCCCATAAGAGAGAAGAAGAGAGACCGTGTAACCCCCCCTTCAATGTTGAGTCTCCTATAATTATGGTAGATGCTCGACACTTAATATTGAAGATGATCCAAGACTGTCAAACAACATTCCTCCCCTTAGGAAGAAACAAGATCAAGATGGTAAGCAAGATGTATTCCCATTCCTAAAAGGAATATGTAGGAAGAAGGATGATATGTGATGTCTTTGAAGAATGCTCAAGTTTTTCTATGTCAATGTCGAAAGCTATCACCCTCGAAACAGACATTATAGGCCACTACAAAAGATGACAATCCAAAATCTCCTAGAAATGATTATAGAACATAATCCAAATACAAAGATGCCTCCTTTGAAGACAAAGAACCCTCCTCCAAATTTCATTCATAGGAATCCACACTCTTTTCAAACTACAATGAATGATCATGAAGAGAATGAACAAGAGGTTCAAAGTATTCCCTCACAACAACTGAAGAAGGATCATCTCGATCAAAGAGAAGATGAATACAATCAATGGTGTCTCAAAGCTAACATATGGAACTCGTAAAATAAACAAGAAATATATATCAATTACTCATTCCAAGTAGCCATCTTTGGAAGACAATGCATGTCCTACTACATTGAACCATAAGGAGCCAAAACTATGGAATCACAAGAATCCTTAGGTACAATAATAGACGAAGGAAATGAACACCAAGATTCAAATGACCATACTGAATCTCCTCAAAAGTGTCCACATTAGATTCCTAAATGTGAACATTTTTTGAATCTTTAGGAGCAAAATGTGAGAAGGTATAGACTTGATATTGGTGATAAACTCCCTAATTGCAACTATATCTTTTCTATGAAAATATCATATTATGACAAAATTAGGTGTGAACTCAACACTCCTTCCTACTCCACCATGTGTAATCTAATAGATAGAAACAATATCAGTTGGAAATGAAGGCACACAAAGAACATCATTAAATGCTCTACCATCCATGTCAATGGATCTCTTCCCACAAATACACATATATTTGTTGTTATCCATCATAATGTGTGGTGATGAATAAGCCTCAAATGAATCAAAATACTCTTTGATGAAGTCATATGATGTGAGGTTGTTAAATCGATTATCCGCCTCTCTGACTCAGAATTTGCAACTGCAACAAGTGATTGTCCCTTATACTTATCAAACTTTGATGAATAATAAAATGAACCCTTTGATGGTGAAGAAAAAATTATTTTATTCATCTTAATAATATTGTTCAACTCATCAATCTATTTTGAATAACATTGATGTTCATCATGCCCTATTTTCTTACAATATGTACATGTAGGATTATCCTTCTTAGATGACTCCCCTTTAGAGGGAGAGGATTCAGATTCTTTCTTGGCTTATTCTTTTTCATTCTTTTTCTTTTGATCAAGATTCCTTGATTCTTTTTGGACCTTTGAATCACTAGCCGACAATGCTTGTGACTTAGAAGACTTGATTAGACCCATATTCATTAACTTCACTTCCTCCTGGACTAGGATATTTACAAAGTCATCAAACCTAGGATCAACATATGATGCTCCCATAGAAATTCGATGGGTGAGAAAGCCAAAAAAATACTAAATACTCAAGACCAATCTTGGATAACACATTCAAAATCAATTGTAAATGCTTCTTATCAATATTGCAATCTTTTAGTCATGTTCTTAGTTGTTTAATCATGTAGATGCAGTCTTGAATTTGGTTAAAATATTTAGAATAAAGATTCATCAAATCATTATCAATCTAATATCTTCTAATATTATCAATTTTACCATACAATTTTTCAAAAGCCTCCTATTGATGGTGTTTTCTGCACAACAACTCAAACAGAATATGGAAATCCTATCTCTCTTGAAAGGTAAATCTCTATCAGCAAGCCTCAAGAGATAATCCCAAGGTCTTTGATGTCAGGTCTTGACAATGCATAAACAACTCAGATAAATGTGAAATTGTTGGTAATCACAAAGGGACCTTACTACAAGCAAATATTGAATCTTCAAAATTATCAAATCTAGCAATGTAATGATACTTCAAGTCCTAAATCTAACCTAGATAATGAAAGAAATAGCAAAAGAGAAGGGTTTCAAAGAGATTTATAAGATTAACACTAATCCTAAGATTAACAGTGCAGATAAAAAAATACTTGAAATGGACCAATCTCTAAGAAACTAATTCTTGCTTGACCCAAATAAATCTGCAATCTTATAGAAACAGTGCAATCTTCTAAGGCACAAATGTTTTTCAAATCATAAACATTCATCCAATACAATCCTATTGCAATTGAAATGAACAAGCATTCACAACCAAACTAAGCACAATGATTATCAGAGTCCAGGCTAACTTTGCAAAGCAACTAATAGTCAACTAGCTGCAAAAAGTATGGACTGGAGATTGCTGCAACACTTCAAGCATCAAATCATAAACACCATTAAGTCATCTAACATTAAACCTACTATGTATCAAATAAAATTAAGCAATTTCAAAAGATAGAATCACAAGAACCATGCCAAATAAAATTAACACAAGAAAGGCACCAAATCACAATGTCATTACTTGCATTAAATCACCCAAATTAGCAACAATTCCAGTTTTCTGTTACAACACTTGCTTGAAAATAAGACTAAATCCTAGCTCTAACTCTTGCTATATTGCTTAATTTGCTCCAATGTAACACTATCTAGCCCTTACAAATGAGGAAAAATGCCATATTTATAGAAACCCCCAAGATATGTCGGCCCAATTAGGTTTACAATAGAAAAATGGCCACAAACAGGTCAGCCCAAGAAACCCTAGAACAAAATAAAATAACATTAAATGCTTGGGACTCATCCAGGTTGGCCTGGGTTCTCCAATATAGCTCAAGCCAATGCATGTGAAGGATGAAGAAGGAATAATGAGGAAGCACAAATTTTGATGTAGCCCTGCATTAAATATTTTTCCCCTTATCTTTATCTATTTTATCTTGTACCCTTAAGAAGATTCCATTTAGGTCGACCAAGGATGGAGTAACCAACACTTTGAATTTCCTCCCAATAGATTTAATCTCCTCCCTTGATTGCTTGACAACTTTATCCCATTCCACCTTGAGATCTTGTCCTTCTCTTGATCCTTACTAGTGGGCCCTAGGTTCAGAGTCTAGATTGTATAGTCTTGAGGAACAATCTCCCTTTTATTCTTTTCTACATCAGGGGTAGCAATGTGAATAATCCTATTGTTCTCTTCATCCCTGGTAATTTTGGAGATTACTTTAGCTTTCTTCTTAGCCTTTCCTTTACCGATGTTTTCCAACAATTCATCCCAATTCAAAGGGGTGTCATCTATGATCACTTGCTTACTCTTCAAATTCTCATTAATCCAATTTGGGGTAGGGACATTAGGTTGTTTCTCACTTGGCCCTTTTTTCTTAGCTTGATCCATGGAAGGATCAACATCTATAGTATGCACTAAGGGAACCTCCTCATTCCTACCTTCTTCCTCATCTTCCTCTTTATTACCTTATGGCTTCTGACTATCCTCTTGATTTACTGTCTCTATCATAACTTGAATTGGAGAAGGGGTCCTTTCATGTGTATTTTCCTCTTCCTTGGATTTCTCTTCTTCTTCTCTGATTGGTTAGTTGTCATAAGATACCAAGGGAGATTGCAATATCTTTTCTATCTCTGCCTCCGCACTGTAGAGTTCACCCTCGTGGAATCCTTCCTCTCCTTGATCTTGGTGATCATCTGCATCTTTAGACTCATGTGGTGCATCATATGACTCATGAGAAGGAAGAACATCATCATGTTTTCATGTAGCAAGGGCAACTGAGGGAATATCCACCTTTGGCACACTATCCTTAGGAGAAGGAGTTCTTGATCTTCTTGTGTATACCTGTGTTTTCTCTCTTGAATTCTCCACATTCACTACTAGGGGGCCAATTGCATCCTCTTCCTTGGAATATTTATTCTTCTTTTGAGACAATCTCACTATTCTTCTGCTTTTGGGCATAGGAAGACTATCCTTTTCCCTTTCTTCTCCATGCTCCTCCTCCTGAGCAGATGTTTTCTCCTTAGAAGCAACATTCCTCCTCTTAGCACTAGGCTTCCTTTTGTTTTCCTTCTCAACCTATGCTTGAGTACCCTTGATCTTGATCTTGAAAGGAGAACCTACCTTTTCTTTTCCCTTTAGATCTAGCTCTTCTTCTTCAAAAGTGGAGTGGGATTCCAAATCTCCCATCAAATCATATGTGTACTCTTTTCCTTCATTGTCCAGCTCCCAAATCTTATGTTTGAGCCATAACTTGGTATATTTAATCATAGGAGCATTGATTTGCTCCAAATTAGTCTTCCCTTCTAACCATTCAATCTTAGCTATGGGTTTGTCTTTGATGGAATCATAGTCATGGCCTTGGATTACATCCCCATCATCATCAAGTTGGTTAGGAATAGCCTTGATGTTGTACAATCTAATTAGATTAGCTAGAAATCTAGAGAATATTTTCTTCTGGCCCTCAAACTCATCCTTGCAATTAGCCCAATAGTATTCAATGTCATCCTTGTGGCTAAATTCCTTGCTAACTCTCTTTTGGGCTTCTCCTGTCCTATCAAACCTAGACCTCTTGGAGTGGAATGGTAAACCTGGAGTGCTCATTTCTTCCTTGAAGGAGTGTGCTAAAATCATAGAAGGATGGGCCTCATACACTCCTATCCTCAACGAGAAGTCACCTCCTAAGCCAGTCTTATGCATATCTTTCTTCACAATATCATCAAAGGCCAAAATTTTCCTAGTCACCTCTAGAAATATGACATGGTATGTTGGATATCTTGGCAACCAGTAAGGAGCCCTCTGGAAACCATCAATCTAGATGTATGAGAAGGTAGGAAATTGTATGAACCATGCTCCATATTTATGTATCAATTCCTTGGCCGCATTAGAGATCCTTACATGCTTTGCCCCTTGCAACAATCTTGTGATATACATAGTGAATGCATCATTCACCCTCCTATAGCTTGAGTTGTCCAAGTGCAACTGGGGATAAACCTCATAAATAACATCTTGGCCAAAGATTCCTCATGTAATCAACCCCTTGTATGGATGGAATCTTTCCAAGGCATAGACCAGATAAGAAGTCATTGTGAAGCTCTTGGTCTATAATACATTGCACCATTGCTCATGGATCCTGGAACTGATGATACCTGACCAATGATAATCTATATTTTTCTCCATCCTTACTATGATGTAAAACATCCAATCCTCAAACATTCATGCGGTCTTTAAACCCATCACTCTGCTAAGGAGAGTGATTGCATCATAGTATTTTGATCTGAACTTGGCTCTATGTAACTATTTAGGGAACTTGGAGAAGTGTGGCTTAGGCTTCTCCAACCAGGAATTGATAATTTGCAAAGCCTTAGCTGTATCATCTGTATAGTGTCTCTTGGTTATTTCAACATCAAATCCCACCACATGAGTCCTATCTAGCATATCAAATGTCTAGGCCATTGAGACAGGAGAGAAATTGGCAAGCACCCTTCCTTGTGGACCAATTATCCTCTGTGTACTTGAATCATAAATCCTAGCACACTCTAGAACTATCTCATAGCATTGCACCATAGGAGGGAAACCAACCACATGAGCCAATCCAAAGTTCACCAGTCTACTAGCTAATAGGGAAGGATTCTGCACTGCCATTCTTGCTTTAAACTCTTCATAATCCCATCTCCCAACATTGGTATATGCTACCTCTAACCAAATGGAAACCAACTTACTCTTAGGAACCTTGCTTTTCATGTCCAACTCGATCCTCTCGGCCTCAAAAATAGAAGCCCCTTCATCACTTGGGTCCATTACCTTGCCCTTGGTCTTTCCAGCAATGATCTTGCTTGATTTAGCCTGCATTCAACAAAAAGACCACAATAAAGATCCATCACAACATGAAACCCAAGTTATTCCATCATGAAATTGCATATTCATCCTTAAGACAAGTCCCATGATGAACAAAATTCCCCTAAAACTTCACAAAGATTGCTCCTTTCAAAGTTTGGGTTTTAGTCCAATCACTGAATTCAAGCCAAAAAAGAATTTCAGGAAATTCTAAACCAGACGGAATTTAGTGAAACAAGCACAAAAACATCCAATAATCATTTAATCAACCACCATTAGTTAAGAAACATCAAGGCACCTCTTTAAATAACTCAAATTGATCACATGATTCACAATCATCAACAAATAACTCATGTTATCTCACAATTCTTCATTTTCATCAAGGTTTCAAAGAATTCCGTCAAGGATGGAAATCTGCGAAAATGGCAAGAATTCAAAATTTTTGGGAAAGTGAAGGACCAAATAATTTTCGGTAAAATCCCAAAGAAATTGAATTTCATGAAAACATAATTTTCATGTTTTGAGCATATTTTCAGGAAATCATTAAAGCGATGGAAAATTGAGGAATTCCTAAAGTAAGGAAAATTCATGAAATGTTTGAAAACCCGAAATCTTTGCCTTCGTCAGGATTTCATCTAGATTGATCAAATGATTAGGAAGTTAGGAATTCAGTCTAGGATTCAGTTCATTCAAAGTGCAAGATGAGTAATCTAGGTTTCAAATTGATGTAAATGAGATTCAATCAGCATGAGCAATGATTTCAACAAGGGAAACCCTAAAAAAATGCCATGATAGTACAACTTGGATCTCCACTCACTCTCTAATTCCACTAATCCTCTTGCAAACCCCCTAAAACCTTACTAAGACAAGGCGACTATTAGATTTGGATTATAAACGAAAGGTTTCAATTCGCACTGGACATGATCTCATCAAAGGTTAGAGATTTCTAGGTTAAACCATAGCTCGACATAGGAAAGCACGAAATCAAACTGAGAATGAAACATAGCAATGATCAGCCACATTGAATCACAATCAAGCAAAAGGAAAAACAACACAAGACACAGGGAAGGGCATCAAACTAAAACCAAAAGCCCTAGCCCCGCCACCAAACTTTACCACATAAAAATCCTGACTCAAAGTATACACACATAAATCATAAAGAGATTCAATTTGTTCATCAAAAGAGAAGGAAGCATGTACATACCATGAGAGCAAAGAAATCGAAATAGCATAAGCTAGCAAGAAACCCCTGAAGTCCAAGCAAACATGAATGATCACCAAAAAACTCTACTGCAATGATTGATCACAATCTCAAATGCAAAATCCAATAGTAGCAATTCAAAATCAAGCTCCTCAACAAGGAAAATAACACAAACTCTCATCATAAATCCCATAAATCCCAATTAAATCCAATAAAAGCAAACTGCAAGATCGTATAGGAGGCGTAAATGCGATGAAAAGACAATAGTCTCGGGACTTCGAAGGCACGACGAAATTTTGAGAAAATCCAGGGAAGACGGAATTCCACGAAGTCCTGAGATTTCCAAAGATAATGTAAAGCAACCTTCTTTGGATTTTCAAGGCATTCGAGGAATTTCATCTAAAGGGAATTTTCCCAAAAACAAAGAAAAACCCGAAATATGTCCCAAACACAAGATTTCAAAGTGTTTCCTCAAAAAGATGGATTTGCACGAGCAGGATAATCATTTAGACACATGCTAGGGCACTCAAATCCTCAAAATCAAAGGGCTACAACACCCAAAAGTGAAATAAAAAGAGGGTCCTTGCTTCCTGTGGGGCGTGTGCAATAAAACACACAACACCTCCCAAGCCTCTTTAGGTTTTTTACATGATTCAAAATTAAATTATAAATCATATTGAGATTACTGAACATATACATCCAAGTTTTTTCTCATGATTGATACAGAGTAGGGGTGGAAAACTCCAAAAAATCTTCAAACAAGAAAACTTTCAATCTCTAAACATTCACTTGATGGGTTTTCATTCATTAGGCTTCAATCTCCTAGTAGTACTTCAAATTGACTAAAGTGGGCATAACTTTTAAGGAAAAATAAATTTCCAAAAGAAAAACCCATATTTGGATACCCTTTTATGGATTTATTCAACATATAAAGAAATTAGATATGGTTTACTTTGGAAGGAAAGGTTCAAAACTTGACTGTTCTACTCTTAACTAGGCTTGAAGTGGAGCAATAAATTTATGGTTTTTGGTCATAACATTCAAACCAAACTTGATACCAAAAATATAAATATATTTCTAGATACCCATTTGGGTTTTATAAAGCATACTAAGAATTTGGGTAGGGTTGATTTAGAACAAAATATTCAAATTTGGATTGTTTTCCCTCAAATTAGGCCCATTAGGGTTTGAGACCTGTTTGCAGTAAAATGGACACAACTCCCTCAAAACTCAATGAAATTGAGTGCAAAAAAAGAAGTATAAAGTATATTCAATTATATTTCAATCTCAATTGGTTTGAGATCAAGATATAAAATATCAAATCTGTACCACATGTTGTAACAAGTTGGTTAAAGAAAAAATCTAGAAGTGGTAGTCACCAATTTGATCATAACATAAAACTTAACAAAAATCAACAAAACCAATTGTAAATGAAAGCTAAAGCAATCCTCTATCACATTGAATCATGTGCAGATCATGAAAATTCCATACAATATCGTAGTACATCAAGAACAGCAAGGAAACATTCATAAATGCAAAAAATGGAGGTATTTTTATTGCTTCAACTTCCAAAACTTCAACCACCACATCATCCAACCATGTCTTTGACCTTACAAAGCCTTTTAAAACATTTAAAACTATTTTCTAATGGTTCTCAACCAACTTTTCAATTTACAACCATTCAAATTCTCTCATTTACAACTTATAACTCTTCATATTCCATTTTTTTTAACTTTTACAACATTGACAATATTTTACAAAATTGGCAACTTCTACAACTTGACACTCCAACACACCTAGCAACCTAATATGAACTCAAACACATTTAAAATGGTCTTAAAAGACCTTATTACATAAGAAAACCACAAAAGAAAAAGAAAATGACACTTTTTCCTATTGAAGGCATGAAACTTGAGGGTGCCCCTACACCATACTCCCAGAGAAGAAAAAAACTCAAGCTCATCTTGAGCCAGGGTCTGCAACATGAGAACTATGTTTTAAACCTCTTTCCTAGTGTTTTTAAATCCATTTACATTATCTTTGAAACAATCCCATGCTGATTTCATTTTCACTATAGGTTTTTTGAACATTTGACAAAAATGTTTGAACTTGTCAATATAAACTTGTCCTCCATTTGCACCTCTAAATCCTTCTTCTAACAATGCTTTAACAACTAAAACAATAGCTCTATATTGTATATATGAAGCAGCAAACTCAAGTTGCTTGATTTATTGAATTTGAAGGGACTGAAATCCACTTACTATTGATAACCCTTGACAAAACATGACAGGTATATAGACTATGTTGCAACTCACCTTCCAGAGATTCTTCAACTTTCTATTTAGATAGTTGTTGCTCTTCCTTCGTCAATGAAGATTCTTCAATGTCTAGTTCTATTGTCGTCTCTTGCATTCTTCTCTTTTGAATAATTTTCTTGATAGGCCACTTTACCTTCTTCCTTATTAGTAAATGTCAACCACTTTCTTATTTTTCTCTCTCAATAAGTTGTTGCATCTCAAGTTCCATTCTTTTTTCTATTTCTTCCTAAACTTGGCTCAAATTTATTATCTCCTACTAAATACTTGTTCTACCCTCTCATCTTTCTTCTTCCTCTCACTTTTCTCTTTTATTTTCTCTTGTTTCTTGCTTGGTACATCCTTACTCTACAAGTCTTTATAAAAAAATCTTCTCAACACTTCCATTATTTTTTCTCAAGAAATTATTTTTCGCCTTGTTTCTTCTTTTCTTCATGATACCTCACCTAGGTTTCCTCATTTCTTCACTACCTAGTCTTTTGACATCCAAATTCTTGATTCAACCTACAAAAAGATAACACAAACTCCAAAAACCTTTCTTGCCCAAATATTTGGGCTATGATACTAATTTGATGTAGAGTAGGGGTGAACAACTCTAAACAATCTTCAAACAAGTAAATTTTCAATCTCTAAACATTCACATGATGGGTTTTTATTCATTAGGCCTCAATCTTCTAGTAGTACTTCAAATTGACTAAAATTGACACAAATTTCAAGGTAGAATTAATCTCCAAAAGACAAACTCAAATTTAGATACTCTTTTATGACTTTATTCAACATATGAAGGAATCGGATATGGTTATTTTAGAAGTAAAAGTTTATAACTTGATTGTTCTACTCTTGACTAGGTTTGAAGTGAAGTAGTAAATTTATGTTTTTTGGTCATAAATTTTAAAATAGACTTAATAAAGAAAATATAAACATATTTATAGATACCCATTTGGGCTTTACACAACATAATAATAATTAAGGTAGGGTTATTTTGGAACACAAAACTCAAATTTGGACTATTTTCCCTCAAATTAGGTCTACTAGGGTTTTAGACCTATTTGCAATAAAATGGACACAACTCCTTCAAAACACAATGAAATTGAGTGAGAAAAAAATTAGTAGAAATTAGATTCAATTATATTTCAATCCCAATTTATCTAAGATCGAGATATGGAATATCAAATATGTACCATATGCTGCAATAGGTCGGTTACAAAAAAAAATTGGAAGTGGTAGTCACCAATTTGATCATAACTTACATAAAACTTAACGAAAATAAACCAAAATGATTGTAAATGAAAGATAACTCAATCCTCTATCACACCCAATCATGTGAAGATTATGAAAATTTCATGCAATACCATACTACATCAAAGAACAACAAGGAAACATTCAGAAATGTAAAAAATAGAGGTATTTTTATTGCTTCAACTTCTAAAACTTCAACCACCACACCATCCAACCATGTCTTTGACCTTAAAAATCCTTTTAAAATCATTTTTCAATAGTTCTCAACCAAATTTTCAACTTACAACCATTCAAATTCCCTCATTTACAACTTATGACTCTTCATATTCCATATTTTTGCAACTTTTACAACATTGACAACATTTTGCAAAATTGACAACTTGTGCAACTTGACACTCCAACACACCTAGCAACCTAATATGGACTCAAACACATCTAAAATGGTCTTAAAAAACCTTATTACATGAGAAAATCACAAAAGAAAAACAAAATGACACTTTTTCCTATTGAAGGCATGAAACTTGAGGGTGCCCCTGCACCAACAATCAAACTCTCATTTTCCAAATTAGCGTTAATAGGTTGAGGAATGATTTTCCTTTAGATATCAAAGATAACCCTTTCCCATGATATTATTCCATACTAATTTTCTCCATGAAGCATAATTATATAGAGTTAGGAGTTCAATTTGAGATTTCCCTATTGCAAGAACACACACCAAGCAAAAGAAAGAAATCAACCACTGCAAGATTAACTCGCCCCAAAATTACTCAATCAAGAAACACCCCATCAATATATGATTGTTACACTTTATATTTAGTGTGATTACAGGTGCTACTTTCCAAAAATAGTGAAGTGGACTTTATCTTAGTCCTTACAAATGCCAAATTTCGCACAAGCTCAACATAATTTTTTAACATAGAATAGGATCAATTTGATCACACCACTAGATAGTACACAAAAAATATGCACTTTCATAAAAAATCATCCAAAAATATTATTGTAGGATAAATAATGGAGCCTCAAAAGTTCCCAAAATAAGAACAACTCAACAACACCTATGAGAATCTACAATTTATGGAAAAACCAGGCACCAAATCAAAAACCAATTGCACCACTACAAAGAGATTGAAATTCTACCCCAAATAAAAAAAAATCATGAAAGGGAGTTTGTATGAACAAGTTATGAGCCTACAAAGTTGTACTACAAAATCAAAAACTCCAATGGAGAGGGGGGCCAAAATTTTCAAATGGTTGTTGATGTAGTGTTGACATTAGCATTCAACGACGTTAAAATTGGTGGTCTATAGCCCATTACATTGGAATATTCCCTTCTGCCACAATATTCTTGTTTCCAATATATTTGATGGAATATTCTAGCATGGGGAATCAACAAAAAATATGTGGCAATGAATCAAAACATTCCTTTGTTTGATTGTCTCTAACAATCGTTGCTCTAGTCAGTGGTGGTGGAGGAATGTGGGGTTGCGCAGTTGTAGAAATGTAGATCATGCCACGTGGTGCCATTATAGGTGCAAGTACATGTTTGGTACTCTCTCGTTTGGGAAAGTACTGCATAGGCAATGCCTACAATTTTATTTTATATATTTTATTATTTTAAAAATTCAAAAAAATCTTTAGAAAAAATTGATTTTTTTCTTAAACTTGAAAATTTTATCTTCCTCAACCAATAAATTTTCTTGTGATAGATTCATATGACCTTATGACTATATGGTCGGTCTTACAGCTGAATTGGGGAAAATTTTCCTCTAAAGCCCGAGGTCAAGTGCTTAGACTTTCATAATTTGATAGTCGATCTTGGGATTTTGGGGCCTTTTGGATGTGATGGTAAGGTCATTTTTTTCCCAAAGTGCTCCAAAAATTTAGCTACCTCGTGGATCTAGTAACCTTTACCCAACTTGAAACCCTTGCATATCTTAACAAATATAACAAAATTTGACAAAATGAAAGGAAAACTTTACTTTCTCTTACACCCTAGATTCAACGGTGAGGTCCTTGAAACCCCCAATTACACTCAAAAAATCTTCAAGACAAATTGGGTCCCTCGGATCTAGGAAGAAGTCTAGAGCACTAAAGCTTTGATACCATGTAGGAGTTAATGGTGAACTCCCAACACCCCAGGATCACCTACAAGACAAAAATAACTTCCACAAGAGAGAAATGACAAGAATATCATGCTATGATTATGGATACAAGATTGCTAGATTGAATATATGATGCATTGCTTATAAAGGAAAATTGTGAGATAGGATTAGACAAGATATCAAGACATGTGTCTTAATCCTATATAATGAGAAAACTACCTCAACAATATTAAATGACCTAGGACACAATCATTGAATAAAATCCAAATACATAAGATAAGACCTTATCTAGAAAACTAATACTTCTAGAAAAAGCAACTAGGACCTAGGTGGACTTAACATGTAAGTAGGACCTAGATAGGTAAAACACCTATTCACAACAACATTTTTCCCTTAGCTTATAATCGATTTGAAAAATATTTGTATGGGTTTTCATTTGTCAATTTTTTTACATGTTGCCCTTTCTCAATTATTCTAAGTGTGAGATATTTTGAGTCATTTATCTAAGACTAGGATATATTTTCATACTTTTAGAATTTTGGGGCTTCCTTGTCAAATTACCTTTTTCATTCAACCCCTGAAACCTTGATCCTTTGTGTTAAAATCATTTATGTACCGAAGTTTTAGATCTTTGTTCCCTAGCTTCCTAATAATCTTCCTTCCAATTCACGACCATTTTCCTCAAGTTCCTTTTAGTGTCATAGTTTTGGCCATGTGTTTCCCCAAGTAGTTATTCCATGATATCTCCAGTCCCTAATTTCAAAACTCTTAAAATTTCCCTTAATGTCTAGGTTTGACATTGAAAAATCCATATGATTCCCTATCTTATCCCCCTCATTTTCTTCACAAGTAAAAATGGATAAGGAAAATAGATGCCTTCAATTTTATGTTTTCAAAGTTTCAGGGTTCTCCATTGTGGCATCCCTTTCACTCATTCCACACTCTTTACATTATCCTTGTTATATTTTCAACCTTATCATTAATTGGGTACCTTGTAATGATCATCTCTCACTCTTGACTTTTGACTCAATATTTTCACTAAGTTACTTCACTAGAGTTGAAGTTGCATCCTTACTTCTAACTAGGTACTTATTCCTTTTCATCCTTGAACCCCAAACTCTACCATTTCCTTCATACATATTTTCTAATTTGGACTTTCACCCACCCCCTTACCCAAGTACTATGCCCTAAGCATCCCTAAACTTTGACACCCAATAAAATCCCTTCATACATCCTATCAAATTTGGAGATGCAAGCATACCCTTAATCTTGTATAAGTTATTAGTCATCCCTAAACTTTGATCCCTAGCACTTTCCACTATCTTATCTCATCATAATTATTATTTTGTACTTCCATCCATTTTCATACCTTAATGGATGGTTCACTTGGTACTCCCAAAACTCGATCCTTGATAGTGGCATGAATCATGAGGTATCCCCAACCCCTAAAGTTCAAAACTCCTACGTTTTTTATTGTTTGCTCTTACCTACCTTCCTATACATCCTAGAGTGTCATTGATTATTAAATTTGATACTACAACTTCCAAAAAAAGGTTTTTCCTACTTGAAAATAGAAGTTCATAATATGGGCATGGATTCACAAGCAATTTCAGTGGTGAAAAGAGGAAAATGACCCATAAATTCCATAAATTATCTAATGAATCTTTGTAAATACTGGATCATGGTTGTTCATCCACAAAAGTAATTTTTATTCCATAATAATGGATTCAAAGAGAATAAATAATGAATTCACTCATGCCATGTTTAATATTGCACTTAGATTTTAGACTTAATCATTCTCATGCCATCTCTAACTATATTTTTAGTAGATTTTGTGGGCTCTTTTTTCCCTTGTACATTTTAATAAATGAATGTTTTTAATTATCAAAATGATCACAATCATAATTGTATATATTTCTTCATCTTCTAGACATATTTACACATCCCAAAGAGGTTATTGATGCATATCAACAATTGAGAATCCTTAATGGGTGTCAATTGTTGCAGCTATGTAGCAACCTCCAACCATTAAAAGAACTTATGTAAGGAGTTTTCATTGCATAAGGAAAATTTAAAAATAAAGAACTAGACATTATTGCGTGCAATTTTTTTTCATTTTATTTTGCAACAATGAAATAGTCTCTCCAATCTACAAGTAGCTACATGTAAGATTATTCCGAAACTATCTTCTTCAATCCAACTTTAGCTACAAAACATTTAAAACTATAGGAAACAATTGAAAATTATATCACAACACACTCCTAAACTAGCTCCTCACACCCATCTACAAGTACTTATTTCTTTCAATTTCTCCAACTGGGCACCATAAAATTCTTCATTACGTCATGTCTCTAAAATCCTCTCCATTATCAAACTCAACTCTTCTTTGTTCTCTCCTCTCTCCTAGACATTGAATATTCTTTTTTTCATTTCTGATTTCCCCCCCTCGTTTCCTTCTCCTTCTAAGTGTTGAAAATTCTCCAATACAATCAACAATTACAACTTAGCATTATGGAATTTCTAACTCCTGGCAATCACTCTTTTTGCCACTATTTCACTCCATACAACCACCAGGCACCAAGGATAGAGCTTGGCCCAAAATAAGGGCATTGGAAATTTAAAATTGGGCATAATGTGGCATTAAATTTCCCACTCACATGCCTGGGCATTGGATTTTTCCTCCTCCAATTTGGTGAAGAAATATTCAATGTATGAGGCACTAAACACATAAAAATCAAAACTTTGGTGCCACTTATCCAACATATATTAGAATTTAATTTTTATAGTGTTGGAAATGTGTGAAAAGTTCTTCAAAATCATGCTTGTAAGACCAAAATAAAAAATCACAACAAAATTAAATAAAGGAAAATGCAATTCTTTTTGTGTTATGAAAATTATTTGTGCGCTTGGATGCTCCTGCGTCTATTATTTTTGCATACCAATATTAATGTGATGATGTCATGAGAAATAATGACCCCTATAAATCAAGACGGCCATGTTTATTTTCCAAGGATTAGATACCCAAATTGTAAACATATAAATGGAATTTTTTTCTTCACTCAAAGGGTTGGTCTTTCTTATTTTTATAGAATAGAATAGAAAAGAGTGTTTTATGGAACTTTAAATTTGTTATCTCATTTTCTATTAAGGTAGTACATTCTATAAGTTTCATTTGTAATCATATGTCTCCTTGGCCATTTGTGGGAATTTTACAATATTTTGGGTAAAGGGGTGTAATAGGCCCTCCTTTAAATATGCAATTTTCCTTCACCAAATTTGTTAGTGTGTTTGTAACACAAATTTGATCAAAGTTAGAGCACTTTAATGCATTATAATTTATTACTTATGATGGTATATTTATTTTTGTAGGAAAATATTTGCAAGTTTGGGGAAGGGTTATCAAGTAGATCTAGCTACTAAATATCATACCTCAACTCTTATTTCTTATTTGTTATTTTTTATGGTCAAATATGAATTTGTAACCCAAATAAGGCATTGATATCTAAAACATTGACCCTCCATATACATTAAAATTGACAAAATAATTTATCAATATTTGTAGGAGAAAAGTAGTATTTACGCATGTTCATGCTTCAATATTATAAAGTAGGGACCAATCTTAAGTGTCGTCTAAATTTTGGGACCCCACCTTGTAAATCAGCACCCCGACGTTAAATTTTAGTTAAGTCTTTATCCGAGTGGTGCTTTATTGAAAATTTCTAACATAGAAAACATTCTCTTCATTATTCTAACCTAGACATGGTGTTTTCGTCATTTCGCCTAACTTCCCATTTTATTGCCCACAATTCTTTCTTTCTTCATTTTCTTAAACCTAGCAGTGTTTTGGGGTTTTGTTGTAACTTGTCACATGTTCTAAGTCTTTCTTTTAAAGGTCGGTGGTTATACCCAAGGTTCATGAACCTGTTGAAAAGACCGCCAATAATATTTTTCAAATTTTTTCAAGGCCAAGTGGGAATTAAACTAGTTCGTATAACTACAACTATGATTTGTGTAGTTCTGCTAACTCTCCACTTTATCACTGGAGTGCATTTTCAAAGAGTTAAGGAGTCATAATGCAAGATTATTATGTTTAGGTGCATTCCAGATAAACAAAAAAGATACCAGTGCAAAAATAAATAAGATTCCATCCACATGTAGCAGAATTAAAACAAAATCAAAGACAAAGTTGCTCATAATGTAGGGAATTGACACCAGAAGTATAAAACGAAGTACTTCATTATATATATATATATATATATAAATTGGTGGAAATACAATTTTTTTGTCAATTACATAAAATATGGGGAATTAGATAGTATTAAAAAGGAGATTATATTCATGCACAGAGGGTTAACATCAGCACGTGGATTGCTTCTACCACCACCTAAAGGTGCTCTATTTGTGCAGGCGATAGCAAGTTTTCGTGTGACTCTAGAAATTGGGAAAACAAGCTTGCATGCATGAGGGTTGCTGTCTCTTCAATGAATTCATTCTACGTTGTAGTTGTGATATAGATAGGATCACCTACCAGGCCACTTCAAGGGCAGTTTTTGAGGCTAGCAATGGCGACATTCACCCGGTGGAGAAATTCTGGTTGAACTAGTCTCTAACATTAAGAAAACTCAGATAGATTCTTTAAAGAGTCGTGTTAGTATGTCTATACCTTACCACTATGTACAAAATAGTATCATCTAATGGAATTATGCATGTACAAGGTGTTAAATAACTATATAAGAAGTCTTATGCAACTACTTAATCTTGACCTAATGACAAATGTAGGGGTCAAGTGTACATTTAGGTGTAGTTGTTGACTATTATAATGATGATACATTTTGATTGGTATAAAAATATATTAAGGATACCTCTATGAATACCCTCCTAGATTAAGTTGAGCTCAAAGTGTAGGATACACCACCTAATCTCTTCATTATCCTTTAACCATCTATAGTCTATTGATGAATCCAATTTTTATCTTCTTCATGATAAGTCCCTTTCCTTGAAGGTAATAAATGTTTTAGGATTGTAGAGGAGTAGTTTTGGGACCTAAAAATAGGTTGTATTTGTTAGAGAAGGAAATAAAGACTATAAAGGAAAACATAAATAAGGTCATAGAAGTTAGTAATTACACCATTCAAAATAGTGTGACATGATGAAGATTATAAAATAGAAGCTAAAAAAGTCTTATGAATATTTGGAGGTTATCATTTTGAAAGTTAAAGATATGAAATAAAATCTTAATGCTAGAATGAGGAGCAACAAAAAAATGAGCTATGAAGAAGAAAAAAGAGATTTGTAGGACTTTGTGGAGCTACATGATACTTTTATAAATAGGAACTAGAATTTATAGTGATACTAAAAAAATTGTAGGTATATACGTTCTATGGTTTGGTGTTTTTTGTGCTCCATTTAGTTTTATGAGAACCTTGTTGTTTCATAATTTTTTGTTGATGTTTAATTGATACTTTTTTGGTTGTAAAGGGTTTCAAGGCATCTTCAAAACCTATGTGCTTCCTTTTAATAAAAACACAAGGTTTATGTAGAGAAACCCTTTTAGGAAAAAACTCCACCAAAGAAAGAGGACGGGTATATATAAATCTTCAAATAATATGGATACAATATCAACACACTTTATCTTTGCACTCTAATATTATTTTTATAGCACTTATATACCTATCAAAATCTTATCAAACTACTACCTCATACCTCCAATATATAGGAAAAGAGAGGCCAAAACCATAAATGGTTTCACCAAAATAATGGATACCAAAACCACAGTATCATGATAATTCCACACCCACAATGGAGAGAATCTTTTGAGAATAGTAGATATAATCAATAACTTCACATGGGTGCAATCAATGAATCCTCAAATAGAAAATATAACTATAAAGGAATTTTTTACTCATAACTCCTTAATGACTCACATTCTCAAGTGTAGCACTTCAATTTGAAGTCCACTAACTCATGTGGGTTCTATTTGTTATAAAAAGACTCTCCATTCCTTCCTCTAGCACCTAAAATTGGGAATATAGCTTAAATGAGTCTAACCACCATTGTAGTGCTCCACCTCCCTCATGAATACATATGAAAACTAATATTGAGACTCTAGGAGAATCTAAATTATAAATTATTTCTCTAATTATACCCTAGGTGTCCAAGTACACCTTCCAAGAGTGTTGGAGACACATAAAATATATATAGGATTTGTAAAGTTAATGACACCTTAATCCTAATAGTTCTAAAGTTCATCAAAAGATACAAAGTTTATCTTTATTTATAATAATATAGATAGCCTATTCATAAAAAAAATAGAGATACAAAGTTTCTTGGAAGCTTTTATTTTTTGCTAGGACTTATGCTTTGAGCTTGTCAAGGTGATATTTACCAATGTTCATATATTTTTTCTACTTATGTCACCATGCTTAGTGTATTGGTGATTGTATGACTCGAGTATCATTGCTTGATATCATTTAACTTAATTAATATTAATTTCATTAATTAGATAAGAAATTAGAACAATAACCAAGTAAATAAATAAAGGATTGGTTTAAAATAGTTCTCTAATAGCCTTGTTTAGTTTAATGTGTATGTTACTTTCCTATAAAATTAAAGTGACTCATAATGATGACTTTTAAATTCAAATGAATATTTTTTCATAAATAATCCACATTGACATTATTGAAAAACTTAGTCTTGTCAATATCTCAACAATATTTTATACCAATATAACTCAAGGCTTTAAAAATAGTTAAAATTTATTTCCAACCCTTAGAATTTTTCACAAATGGTATATATGAACATTACAACATTTTTAAAGAAGAGTGTCAATATTAAATAAAATACAGTGGTAAGACAATGATCATCTCCTATGGGTAACTAGCTACTTCTAAGGTTGTTTATTTGTCATTTAAAATTATTCATGAACATAATTATCATAACCAACCATATCCACAGTTCCAAACATGATACAACACAAAAAATTATTGACCATAATAAGTGACAAGATATAACTCAAATGAAACTCAAATACATTCTAGCATTTTAACTGTCCTTTCAATATTTACACAAATCTTGAACTCCATTTCCTAAGGTTGGAATTAATTTCTTAAAATATTAAAGATCATTCAAAGCTATAAATATAATAAAAGAAATATTGAATACACAATCAACTTAGGGTTGACAAAATTTTAATCCAAACTCCTGATTACTCTACCAATACTCAAGAGAGTTCCTATTACAATGTTTGACATAATGTTTCATTATTATGTGTTGATATGTAGACCCCTCTTGCAGGGTTTGGGGGTATTATCCCCCGATGGGGACTCGGGGGCGAAGCCCACGGTGGGGGTCTGGGGGCAATGATCATGAAGCAAAAATTGGCTATATTTTAATAAGGGAATCTTTTGTCATATTATTTTTTGTAATTATGTTAAAAATAGTTATGGAACTAGAATTTGAACAGGTTTGTTTACACGTTGAAAACCAACAACCAATGAATTTAGACAATCAATCAAACTATGTGGGATACCAAAAGGCATGTGATGCTTTCTTCGGTCACTATTAGACATGAGAAGTGCACAACAGGTTGTGCAAGTCACAGATTTGTGACTGTGTAAAATGCAAGTTGAAGCTTTAGGCGTACATAGCACAATGTGTTGGTGAACAAAGTAGTGGATATCGTGGTTTAAAGATTGTTGCAATTTGCACCTACTGTTGCAAGTTAATGCACATTGTATTTGCTAGAAACTAATAATAAAAAGGCTCTAGTTTGTGGACGTAGCCCAAGATTGGGTGAACAATGTTAAAAAGCTTGTGTTGTTACACCTCTATTATTTTTGAATTGTTAATTCCTCTATTTTATTTTTTATATATGTATTTAATTGGTAATTAATCTTCCTACAATTCCTAACATTATGAATCATTAGAAAACACTTTATTAACAAAAAAACAACATACAAAAACTTGGCAAATAATATTTGTAGACATCCAAATTTGGACACTTCCATTTGTCCAAATTTATCATTTTTCGTCTAAACATCCCCTTGTTTGTGTTAATTAGGAAATATTGCTATTATCTAGTTAATATCCTTAAATTCTTCTAAATCCCTAAGGTATCTAGTTAAATAATTGTATACCTTACCCCTTTATCCCCCTTCTCCTCAAAGAATTAAATAAATAATATATTTATTTAATCCCTCACATGTCACATCCTCCATCACTTGTTCTTAATCTTAATCCACCTCCTAATCCCGTCATTAGGGATATGCACATGTCTAATCCTTGATTAGGATGTGTCACATCCTCCAACTTTTGCAAGTTGGCTTCTAATATTCATTAGCCACTAATTGTCTCCTAATCAGTGATTAGTCAGTCTAATCAATCCCGCTCTAGTCAACTCTCTCTCATCCCCCAAGGAATTTTTAATTCCTTTTTGTCTTTCCCATGTGAATTTAAAATTCACTTTTAGTCCTCCAAGGTTCTCCTCTTCTCCATGTGATCATTGAGAGGTCACATCAGTCACATGGGTTAGGAACCTTCTATTATAAGCACCTTGTCTTATCCAAGGTACTTCTCAGCTTCCTTTTTGGGAACTTTGTCTTATTCTTAAGATATCCCTAATCATGTGAATTTAAAATTCACTTTTATTCCTCCAAGGAATCTCCTCTTCCCCATGTGATAATTGAGAGGTCACATCAGGTACTTTCAAATTACTTGTCCTTCCACATCATTTGTACCCTTTCCATCTCACCATGTCCTTTGGACACTTCATCCTCCACATGGCAAGATGTGAGGGCTTGTGAGTCCTCAACTCACCATAGCCCTCCATCTTGGCCATGGCGGCTCAATCCTAACTGTTGAATTCTCTAGAGAATTCAATTTCTTCTATAAATACCCCCCTTTCTCATTCATTCAGGAACCTTAGGAATTTTTAGCACACTTATGCTCTCAAGTCTCAAGCGAATCTTTTGCATTCAAGAACCTGCATATTTAGTTCTCATCCTCTTGCATCCACCTTGCTCATTTTATCACATACCCACCCTCATCTTGCTTCTTAATCACCTTGCATTCATTTTCCATCACATTACCATCAAAGGAGCACACAACCAAATTTCAATCAAGGGCCAACCAAGGAATCAACACAGTTAAAGGTATAGTCACTCTTGTTTTTATCTTTCTTTATTTTGTGCTTAACTTAGGCTAATCTTGAGGTGGTCTTGTGTTCTTTACATTGCATTTTTAGTTTCTTTTGCATATTTAGAAGTAAAAAACACTTGCACACAATATTCAAGAGAGAGATTTCACATTTATGGCCTCTGAGTCCACAACACAAGGCTCCCTAAGCTACAACTAGAGCTCAAATTGATGTCAAATATTAAGCTTCCATCCAATTTAACTATACAATATTTCTCTCAATAACATAGACACCTTAAGGACTAACTAATAAAATGCCTTGAACCAAATACCTAGTCAATATTCTACGCATGCAATACTAAGGATCCATTTGATTATTTCCAAAACACACAACCCAATACAAAGGTGATAATTATGCATTAACTAAAAGGTCATTCATAATAAACACAAAAAAATTATCCCTCACAATAAACATATTTATTACCAACATAACTACTAACATGATTCATAAATAAAGTACAATACAATATTGATAGTCACCATCGTGAAGCCTAAACTTAACTTTTACCTTTGTTTACAAATTTCTTGGTCAGCTCCTACCAATAGATTGAACCAAAGGTTCCTAGCCCACTCAAAACTAACAAGCACTTCCTTCAAATAAATGTATTATCCCTTACCATAATAATAGACAAAGCTAGGTTAATATCACAAATATAAATGAGAAAGATCTCATGGATTTATATTAAACCTTTCTTAGTTAAAAAAAACTAAAATCTTTTGGTTTACAAGAATCATAGTCACAAATTTGTGGTTGATAATAGTGGCATGAAAAATCTTCAAAACAAAAATGAACAATAATGGTTCAATAAAATTTATTAAGTCAAGAAGGCTCTTAGAATTAATGAGCTAGTTAATGCATGAATGGAATATTTTGACATCTAATACCTTCTAAATACTAAAAGAGTAATGGTTATGTACTAATAACAATCAATATCATTAATCAAGTTTATTGGCTTCTTTATGACTTTAGGTTAAGTCATTAGATTCATGGACGAAGTTGCATTTAAGCTTGCCAACTTCATATAGTGTAGAAATTAAATATAGTTATTTCATAGCCTCTTGACCTTAAACTACATTAGGTTCTAATAAACAATATTGATCATAATAATAGTTAGATTTATGGATGAAGCTTCATTTCCCACCAACTTCATATAATTTAGAATTTAAACTTAAATTATTTCACAATCTCTTGATTTTAAAGTATCTTAGGTCCTAATAAATAATACTATCACAATAATATTTGGTGCTTATTTATATTTATATGATATTTTTACTATATACATTTATAAGTGTAATCATATTTGTGTGTATTCATATCTTAGGTGTAAGTTGAAGGTTTTGGTAATCAATATAGGTTGGCAAGTGTTGCTCATAGAGGAATGGAGAGAAAATGGTCAAGTAATCTAGTGGAGATGAACTCAATAATTATAGGTACATGGTGATCAACAAGATAGGGTTAATATGGTTGAGTAGTGCATATTTTTACACAAAATTTAGGGTATAGATGCTCAAAGGCGTGTTAGATTGATGATACATGAACATGACCATGTTGGGGTTAAAAAGCATAGGTTGTCTAGCACCAATTATAGGAAACTAGTTTTGTAGATTTATAAAATATATATTAAAGGTTCCCAATCATTTTATTGTTTCTCCTTTGGGTCAAGGGGTTTTTATTTGGTTTTATGTTCCAAAGATTTTTGGTGTCACTGTGATTGTTGTTAGGGGTGTGCATCTCTTTTGTGAAACACCCCCTTCATCTTTAGGTCCACATTTTGATGCAGGAGCATCCAATGGTGTAGGGAAATCTTGCATCACCCAAAAAAATGTTTAGTTGTTTTGAGTCCCATGATGGCACTTAAGGGGTATAAGATTGTCATGCGTCAAAAATAGCAAAAACAGGAACTTACTATTTTTAGTAAGTCAGCCAAAACAAGCTCATATGGATAAATCTAGAAATAGCGTAGTTATTTTCCCAACAGAATAACAACCACATGTCACTTGACCGAGCTACTAAATTGGCTCCGTTAATTCACAGAACTACGTGACGTCGGGCTTTAACCAGTGATCAGGGGTATCCAGAATAATACAATAATTTTTTAAAAAATAATTTAAGGACTTACGTAAGTCCCTACACAGAAAGACGCAAAATTTTATAAAAGCAACCACCGTTTGCTTCCACATTACCCGTATTTGAATACAAATCAAAATATAAAATAAAAATATTTGAATACGGTTTGCCTGATTTCGCTCGTTTGCTTCCATATTTTTAATATCTTTTCATCGGTCCAATCACCAGTGGAGATGGAAACAGCGCTGGCATTTATAAATACATAAAATATAATAATTAATTAATTTTAATTTTAATAGTTTTACATAACCACTGCTAAATATATAAAATATAATAATTAATTAATTTTTTTAAATATATAATAAATAATTTGGTTTTTAATATTTATAACCCCTGTTAAATATATAAAATATAATAATTATTTAATTTTAAATATATAATAGATTATTTGAATTTGAATTTATAATGTTATATTATATAACAATATAATATATGATATTGCTATCAGGATTCAACCATGTAGTTTTCGAGTCAAACTCATTGACCCATGTTTCATGAGTAGTGGTTCACAAGAACTCATCTCTCATGATAATGAATGGTCCACTTAGCACTCATTGCATCTAGCTGATGCTCACAGAGGTGAAGCACTGGGCCGTCCCAGGAGGTCACCGATCCCAGTATTGCTCCAGCTCAAGCACGCTTAACCACAAAGTTTTCTCCAAGGTTATCATGAGAGATGGGTTTTTGTGAACCACTACTCATGAAACATGGGTCAATGAGTTTGACTCGAATACTACACAGTTGAATCCTGATAGCAATATCATAATTTGACACACTATGGAAAATACCTCCTACTTATCAACAATATAATAGTTAATACATAAATAATAAATATAATATAATAATATAATAATGACATAAATATAATAACATAATAATATAATAATAAATATATAAAATAATGACATAAATAATAAGTATTTATATAATAATATAATTGTTAATATATAAAATTTAAAACTAAAGCGGCTCAAAAAAACTACCAAAAGTGGGGCATAGCCGTGCAGAATAAATCCAATCCATGGGAGAAAGTGCATGGTTCTTTTAATTTTCTCCTTTTCTTTATTTTTTATTTTTTTATAGGTGGTTTGTATATGATTCTATAATTTGGTTTTTATAAAATTGTCACAATAATCCATTTTCATTTATGCAAAAGGGTTTTTATAAAATTGTCTCAAATTTAGATTTATTATTTACAAAATCTCATATAGTAAAAAAATGAAATGTCAAAATTGTGAATTTATATATATTTTTAAATTGTAAAGAAAGGAATACATAGGATTTGGAAAACTTCTACTAAAATGGTGTATACTTCTTTCTTAC
This sequence comes from Sequoia sempervirens, assembly GCA_007258455.2. Taxonomy (NCBI): domain Eukaryota; kingdom Viridiplantae; phylum Streptophyta; class Pinopsida; order Cupressales; family Cupressaceae; genus Sequoia; species Sequoia sempervirens. The sequence goes on along the minus strand of VDFB02009710.1, from coordinate 7,320 downwards.
AAAGGAAAGTAACACGCAATTCATAAGAAAACTCATCTTACAGATTTATAAAGCAATCATGATGCTGATATTCTAAAGTTTCCTATCCACATTCTAAATAAAAGGATATGATTTGCTCATTATTAGGATCTAAATATTTAAATAATGTAGTATTTAAAATGTAATATAATATGATATAGTATACTATTAATTTATTATTATATATAAAATAAATATATACTCAAATTGTAAATGTATTTTAACAATATAAATTTGAAAATACTAAATATTTAGAGCTTATTTTTTATTTAAGTGTATATAAAATTTCATTTGTTTTAATTATTAGTATAAAACATAATATATGTAAAATATAATAATAAATATCATTTAAAAATTAAAATTAATTAAATAAGAAAACAAAAAGATTGAAAGCAAACCCAAGGTTGCTAATAGTTTATAGAATAATATAATTGTTCTATAAAAAATTTAAATACAATCTTTTCAAGCAATAAGACAAAGTGTAGATGAATAGGTTTGGGTTAAGTAAATTAAATTTTTACAAAATTTAGCATAGCTAAATTTAGTATAAAAAAAATTAAAATAAATGATATATAAATTGAATAAATTGGTTTTGGTCAAACAAATTATTATTATTTTTAAATAAAAATTAAATGGTATAGCAATATTTAAAGATTGAATTAAAGTAGTAATAATGTCAAATTTATTCTTAATAAATGAAAACTAAGATTTTGTTTTGCAACCTTACAAATGAAAATAAAGTACTTTTTAACAATTTATTCTAAAGTTAAACTAAATTAATTGTGTTCATAGTATTATATTTTCATTATAATAAACACACTCATTAAAAGCTAAATGTACTCTAATTTGAAAAAAACATAAACAATTAAAACAAACAAATATATATATATATATATATATCAATCATTTTTAAAAAGTAAGAAAGGTTTTATATATATATCATTTTTAAAAAGTAAGAAAAAATATAAAAAATAAAATTTAAATAATATGAAAATGGCGATGAATATAAAAATATTTTTTATAAAATTAAATTAATTATAAAAGTATCAAATAAATAAAAAGATAAATAACAAAGTTAGTTAATAAATTATAAAAGTAATTAAAAATGATAATTTTAATTAAATATTATATCATTATAGATTAATATTAATAAAGGTTTTATATATATATTATTTTTAAAAAGTAAGAAAAAATATAAAAAATAAAATTTAAATCTTCACTGTAATTTTAATTTTATCAATATTTTTGTTAAAGAAAATAATATATATAATAATTAGATAGTATAATCATATTATTTATAATTTATTTTTTATTATATAGAACATACATTATACATTAATTATGTGTAATGTCAAAACCTAAATTTGCTCATTATTAAGATCTTGACGTTAATTTTCATTTTAAGGTCTTGACCATAATTTTCATTTTAATAAAACCTAAATATGTTCATTATTAAGATCTTGACGTAAATAAGCACCATGCAATGCAATCACAAAACAAGTTGCCATCTGCAATCCATACAACCCATTCAGATTGTGGCATCTAATAATATTTTAAAAACCCTCAATAGGGCCCTTTTCTAATATTTTATATTATCTAATTGAGAAACGTGAAGTTAGGGTGCTCCACTATAGGACCCTCTCCCATAACCAATTATTAGAAAAATTTACCACTTGCATATATTTTCTTGTTATCATGAAATCAATATAATATATAAAATATTTAAATGGCAGTGTTATTAGTTTGATTCGTTGTATATATATATATATATTATGTCATTCTCTTGTCAGCCAGGTTGAATACAAGAGAGGTAAAAATATGTCCAAGTACAAGAAAAGAAGTGATGGCTTCAAATAAACTATGCATCCATTTACATGGATCTAAACACGAGTGAAGAAAAGAAGAGTTGTGGAAGGTCAATTAGGGAAAATTTTCGTCTATTTTTTGTATACATTTGTGTAATACATGAAGCCAATTGGTAGGTCATTTAGAAAATGTTATAGGAAGTGATACATAGAAAGGGATAGAGAGGGATATATAGAGTAGGAGAGATGGAGTGAATAAGAGAGAGATAGATTTAATGAGATATAGATAGAGAGGGATAGGGAGAGAGGGAAAGATAAAGATAGAGGGGGAAAGATTGAGAGATAAAGAAGGTGAGAGGAACAAGTAATAGAGAGAGGGAGAGAGAGATAGAGAGAGCTAGGGAAGAGGTAGAGAGATAGATAAAGAGATAGGGAGTGTGTGTGTGAGTGAGAGAGAGAGATATAGAGATAGAAATAAACATAGAGATAGAGATAAAGATAAATATAGAGATATAGAGATATAGTGAGAGATATATATAAAGAGAAAGAGCTCTGAGAGAGAGAGATAAAAGATAGTCTAGTTTTTGGCCAAGTGTTTTGTGCCAACAATCCAAAGATGACATGTATCTATGGGGATCTCTTTCTCTCTCTCACTATATATATACACACACACACACACACACAATCATTACTAATAAATAAAGAAAAGTCAACATTAATAAATACATTTAAAATAACATATATAATAATAAATAAATATATTTAATTTAAATAACAAATTTACCTTCAAAATTATAATTAAAATTGTCTCACCATCTCTCTCTTTCATTTTCCTCTTCTCTCTTGCTTTCTCTAACAAGGATAATTAAACTATTAGTTTTTTATATATTAATTTGATTTGTACTATATTAAAATATATTAATTATTAATTATAGTAATTTTATTTTTATATATAATAATTTTATTATATTATATATTTAGATATATTAACTATTTATTATAATAATTTTATATTAAGTATAATTATTATTTTAAAAAAATAAAAATTAATATTAAATATAAAATATAATAGCAAATATAATTATACTATTATAATGAAAATAAATTTACATTATATTAAATGGCATCCAACAAATTCACCATGAGCAATTCACCACCAACAATTAATTATTTATTATAATAATTTTATATTAAGTATAATTATATTTATTTATATTTTAAAAAAATTAATATTAAATATAATATATAATAGTAAATATAATTATATTATTATTGTGAAAATAAATTTACATTATATTAAATGGCATCTACAAATTCACTATAGGAAAATTCACCGTGATGATTAATTCACCGTCATGAGTAGTGAATTGCTGGTGGTGAATTTTCCTTGAGGTGAATTTATGATGGTGGTGAATTTTTCCACAGTGAATTGTTGGTGGTGAATTTTCCTGCAGTGAATTGCTGAGAGTGAATTTTCCTAGAACAATATTAAATATAACATATATACATCAATTTATATATTATACAATATAATAAATAATCTATAAATAATACAATATAACATATAATATAAATATAAATATAATAAATAATCTATAAATAATAGAAAATAATATATTATTTATTAATTATATAACATATATTATAAATCTAAATATAATATAATTATATTTATGATTTATATAATTTATCTGTGATAAGATTTTATTAATTTACTCTGATTACTTCTTTATATTTATCAAACCAACAGATGCATAACATATGGTTAAAAGAAACTATTGTGGCTCTCTACTCATCTCTTCATTTCTTTGTGTTTTCCTTTTTAGAATTGGAAGTTCTCCTCTCCTCTAGCCATTGTCAATGCTCATCTAAGATCCCATCCATAGCCCTGACAACATCAACAAGGGTTTGCATCCTAGATGCAAACATCCTCACAGGTGGTGCGACACATTCTTCATTTTGAATAAAGTTCAATTTTAGGTGGTGGGGTGGGGGTTATGAGGTGGAGTGGGTGGAGGTGGAGGTGAGGTGGTGGAGATGGATAGGCGTGGAGGTGGATTGTGAATATTATTGAATTGATCCATGTGATTTAAGATATAAGTGAACCTGCATTAGATTTGTAATTTCAAAATGTAAGATACATGTTTAGGAAATACCCTTAAACCATTCAATATAAATGGCCTAATTGAATAAAAATGATAAAATATGTAAGCCTCATTTATGTCTAAGGCATGTTACTTGAATGAAAATACAATTAACTATTAATATAGGACAATTTATGAATGATATAGGGTTTATGGTTTAGAGTTTAGGATTTAGGTTTTAGGGTAATAGGATGGCTTAAGGCGATCTATGTAGTAAGGTCCTAGTACAAAATGACAACTTTTAAGTGAATAAAATTTGGTGAAGATGCCCAAGGCAACCAGATTTCATTAAGGTTTGAGGCAACTTCACCAAATTTTATTCACTTGAGCTATGTCATTTTGTCCTAGGAACTTACTAGACATAGATCCCCTTAAGCCATCCTATCACCCTAAACCATAAATTGATCAACCTAGATCATGAAATCTCATTCATATTATAATCTTGCATGATCTTATTATTGTTAAATTTGGTTGCCTTGGGCAACTTCACCAAATTTTGAGAACTTATTTGATCCCCTTATGAAATGTCATATTAGGACACCTTAAGACATCCTAAAATATGGCTTAATGGGATCTATGTAGTAAGGACCTAGTACAAAATGACATGGCTTAAGTGAATAAAATTTGGTGAAGATGCCTAAGGCAACCAAATTTCATTAAGGTCCTAGGCAACTTCACCAAATTTTATTCACTTGAGTCATGTTAGTTTGTCCTAGGACCTTACTAGACATAGATCCCCTTAAGCCATCCTATCACCCTAAACCATAAATCGATCAACCTAGATCATGATTTATCTCATTCATATTATAATCTTGCATGATCTTATTATTTCTAAATTTGGTTGCCTTGGAAAACTTCACCAAATTTTGAGAACTTATTTGATCCCCTTATGAAATGACATATTAGGACCCCTTAAGAAATCAATTTACGGTTTAGGGTGATAGGATGGCTTAAGGGGAGCTATGTCTAGTGAGGTCCTAGGACAAAGTTACATGGCTCAAGTGAATAAAATTTGGTGAAGTTTCCCACAAGGCAACCAAATTTCATTAAGAGCCTAAGAAAAATGATGGCTTTAGGGTTTAGGGTTTAGGAGTTTAGAGTTTAGGGTTTTTGGTAATAGATAGCTTAAGGAATCTATATGTAGTAAGATCCATGATGTACCATGGCTTAATGGAAGCACTTGGTGGAGTTGCCTAAGGCAACCGAATTTCATTTTAAGGTCCTAGGACAAAATGAATACTTTAGTGTTTAGGGTTTAGATTTTAGAGTTCAAGGTTTAGGGTTTAGGGAACTTAGGGTGAAGTTTTGGTGTCCCTTGGAATATAATGGACTTGCAAGTTAGTAAAGAACATTTTCTTGTGGAACAGTTGATTGAGATAGCTCTTGTTTCAACTGACTCAACCTAGATCATGAAATATCATTCATTATAAGCTTGCATGATCTTATTATTGTTAATGGTCAGCTTTGGGCAACTCTACCAAATTTTGAGGAACTTCTTTGATCCCCCTTAAGAAATTTTCATATTAGGACCCCTAAGACATTGATTTGCGATTTAGGGTGATAGGATGGCTTAAGGGGATCTATGTCTAGTCAGGTCCTAGGACAAAATGACATGGCTTAAGTGAATAAAATTTGATGGCATTTCCCAAGGCAACCAAATTTCATTAAGGGCCCAGGAAAAAATTATGTCTTTAGGGTTTAGGGTTTAGGAGTTTAGGAGTTTAGGGTTTAGGTAATAGGGATGCCTTAAGGAATCTATGTAGTAAGGTCTTAGAACAAAATGAAATGGCTTAAGGGAATAAAATTTTGTGGATTTTCCCAAGGCAACCAAATTTCATTTTAAGGTCCTAGGACAAAATGAATGCTTTAGAGTTTAGGGTTTAGAGTTTAGATTTTAGGGTTTATGGTTTAGGGTTTAGGGAACTTAGGGGTGAAGTTTGGGTGGCCCTTGGAATAATGGACTTGCAAGTTAGTGCCTAGTTTATGAATATTTTTTATTTTATGAATAGATTGACAATTTTTGTAATAGAAACACATAATTACAGTGTATTATTAAGATTGAGTTTGATGTATATTTTAACTAAATATTTTTTTAATTTGAATATAAGATTATTTTATTTAACATTTTTTTCATTAATATTTCCCACTTAAATGAATTTTATGATATAAAATGTATAATATAAAATTAGTTAATGTTGAGTCAAGTATTTTATTTTTGATTGTTTGGAATTGAATGAACCTAAAAGAAAGAAAATAAAAATATTTATATTCTTTTAGTCTCTAGGTAACTAGTGCAAATTGAGATTATAGACTAAACTAGAAGCCTAATTAACGAGTAATTGACTAGAATGGGGGTTAAGATTGTCAAAATACAATAGACAACACATGCAAACAAGAAATGGAAACAAGACATGACTAAGAGAGATCAAAACATAAAATATAAATGAATTTTGAATATTATCTAATTAAGTGACAATTTGAAATGGATTGTACACTTGGATTTATGAATTTGCTAACTAAATTTGCAAACAAACATTGATAAAATTTATGAATTGTAACTATTCTTTAACATATTATTTTCTAATCTAATAATAATTTAACATTGAAACTAAAGTTTAACATATTGTTTTCTCCATACAATGCAAATGAAATTTAAAAATACTAAGCAATGCAAATGAATTTTTTTGAGCTCGAATTAGTGTTTTCAAAATCAAATGATTTGTTTGATTTCAATTTAGGGTTTTAGCAAATTTTTTGTTTCAATATACAATTGTGGCTTAATGCAATTTTTTGTTTCATTTCAAGCTAGGGTTTTCTAAATCCAATTTTTTTTGTTTGATTTTGAATTTAGGGTTTCCAAATGCAATTTTTTATTTCATTTCAATTTATAGAGTTTTGAAATGCAATTTTTTTCCTTTCAATTAGGATTTTCAATTGCAATTATTTTTGGTTTGATTGAAGAATTTAGGTTTCAAAAGCTAAATTTTGTTTCTAAAATACAATTCAAGGTTCATTTTTTCCTTTCTATTCAATAACATCAGCGAACACCCATCCTATTATTAACTCTCCTTCATGCCCCAAGGATCAAAGCTGAAAAACATTTACCCCAAGGATCAAAGCTAAAAAACACAAGCTCATGCCGTCAAATGCACCTTCAAACTTGCAAGCCACTTATAAATGGAGGATACAAAATATTGTACAAAATCCACACCTAGTTGCACACTATATGCACCAGAGATTCACTGCATTCCGTATAGAGGTTTTGGTAAAACTACTTGGCGCAACCGACTACTGGTACAGGTATATTTTATTCTAACCTCGTTCATTTCCAATCGATAACATTCAAATACTTT
>VDFB02009709.1:101677-140493 GCA_007258455.2 Sequoia sempervirens | reverse complement strand
GGATTCTACTATTGAAATGGGAACACTTCTCATATTATATGGCACAATTTCCCATGAAGAACTTACATCAGCAGTGAACTTTGGGGATACATCCTCTTGTGTAGTGGTGGGAGTGTCAACATCATTCTTCTTGGGCTTTCCAGGTTGTAACCTTTGCAACACATCCACCAATAATGATACCTTTTTTTGTAATTGCATATTGTCCCTCTCAAGATCTCCATACTTAACCAAGTTATTCAATTATGTTTTGAGTTTATCTTTTTCAACAATCAAAGACTCCACAGTGGCCCTTGGGAACTGTGCAACATGAACTGGCATATTTGTAGCTTCTAAAGTTGATGTTTCTAACACTCTTTTTATTATTAGGCCTCCACTATAGGTAGGTGTAGGCTCAACAATGTTTGGCTTTCTTTTGCTTGGGGCTAAAGACCATATTGCCAAGGCTTCCCATTCCTCACTAAAATCATACCCCTATAGTGCAAGTGTAGCTTCTTCTTTTGTATCATAGAGAGGTCTATCACATTTCTTGATTGTGTTGAAAGCTATGGCTGAAGCTAGATCCCATTTTGATAGCAACAAGATGCCACTAGTTCTCACCAATTCTTGACCCTCCTTTGTAGTCATTTTTTGGAATTTGGCTCTCATTTCATTTAAAACCTTTTTTTGAATGATAGCATTAGGTAGTTCCAGATGAAGGCTTCTTTCTATAGCCAAAATTTTTGCATACTCATCTCTCTTAGCCTTAAATGAAAATTCCATAAAATCTTGAGTCTTTACAAATGACTCATCATCCAAGAATTTAGCACATGCCTCAACCCGCATATCATCACTTCCATGGAGCCCTCTAAGATCAACTTTACTCAATTTTTTCCCAATTGATTTGTTTCCCTTGCTATAGATGCAATGGGAACTCCTTCCTACATTTCTTGTTTTGACACCCAAATATCATCATCAGAGCCTTCATCATCATAGTCCACTAAATTAGTGGCCTCAATCTTTTGTATTTTCAATGGTGGCTCTCTAGGTGGTATTTCACTAGGTGGTGGGGAATCAATATTCACAATTTTAGGCTCTACCATCCTTGGTGGAGATGTGGGTGTTATTGGTGGCATAGGAGGAGGCTTGTGCTCCTCTTGCTAAGTGGGAATGTAGGCTTCATAAGATTTATTTTCCTTACTCTTTCTCCTTATAAAGAACTTAATTTTTGGTTCCTCAAGGGCTTGTGATGTAGAATCTCCTCATATAGCAGGGATTTCTCCTCCACTCTGTTCTTCTACAATTGGATCCTTTCCTTTATCTTTAATAATTACCCCTTTAGTTTCAAGGTGGCCTACTACTGAATCAAAATTCCTTGTTACATGCTCCACCTTTTGTATTATATCCTCAGCCTCAGGGAGGACCTTGAAATTAGGTTCTTCCTACTTTATTTTCCTTTGTATCTTATTGAATGTAATCCACCTTGCTAACCTATTTTCCTATTCCAAAGTGTTTGATATATTTCTTATTACATCTTCTAGATACTAGAAAATGTGGGAATATTTGTAGCTCTTGTTTCTCTCATTCAACCAAGCCATAAAACCTTCAGGATCATATCTAACCCTCTCAAATTTCCTTATCATGTGGTATGTTTTGAGTATTTCAAGGATTTTATTCCTACATCATTTGGTCATTACAAAATCAGAAAAACAAGTGTATGAAGGAAAGAAAGTTCCTTTTCCTTGATTCAACAAATGCTCATTTTCAAAATTTCCTTGTTGCCACATAACCTCGAGGAAACCAATTCTTTTTGGCACAAAACTTTGCAACAAGCAAGGTGCTACTTTGGAACCATATACTCTTAAGATAGTGTAATCAAGGTGTGAGATAGCATCTCCCTAATTATGATCAACTCCTATCTCAGGCCTTCTCTCCTTGGGTCTTAAGAAATCATGTAGAGCAATGGGAATTCTAGGTAACTTCACAATCAAATCTCTCTTTAATTTGGAAGAAAATAAATTATGGAATGTTGCATAATCATATGTCTTATCATCTTTTCCCAAGACTATTGTCCAACATTGCACGGGTAGATCCAAGTCACCCCTTTTTCTTTCTAAGTCAATATTGTGTCCAAAGTAAATTGCAGCCTTGTACAAAAACATATGCATTAGCAAAGAGTACTAGCTAAACCTTACCCCAAATTCACCTTTCTTTAATCTTACCAGTCGCTCATGCATTCTTTCATAAAGAAATATTGCATAATCATACACTGCACAATATTGGGGATATTGGATATGGGAAGCCATATACATCCATGCCATTGGCATTCTAGAGACAGGAACATAACCAATTATTTGAAAAATGGAATAGAAGGTCCTTTTGAAATGGGGAACAAAATAGTTAACAAGGAAAGGTTCCTTATCATGTGATCCTATTACAATCTTCTGACCTGCAATTTCTGCTAGAAATCTTGGCAAGATGTGGACTCTAAATGAAATATTGGTTTTATCATACTCTTTCCTAAGAGCATCTTCATTTATCTTATACATTTCATCACTCCATTTAGTAAGCTTGAAAACAAGACCCAATTCCTCTTTAGTGATCTTAACCACTTCTTTCCCATCATATGTTTTGATAGTCCTCATGACTGGGTCATAATTAGTAGCTATTTCCCTAAGAAAGTTGACATACATATAGAAATTTGCCACAATTAACTTTCCCAGGTTATAGTTCCAAGGGTTTCCTACTGGGATACCCATATTTTTGTTCCTAAACCAACTATAAAATAGTTTTCCCCTAGTATAAGGAAATTTAGCATCCCTGATAGAACATCTTATGTCAAAAAAACTTTCTACTATTTAAGGACCTGTAGGAATCAATTGGCCTTTAGGTTTTTCACTAGTTGAAGGTGGTAATTGATCCATAAGGTCTTTATTCAAAGGTCTTTTGGGAGTGGAAGCTTCCCCTTTAGATGAAGATACTTTTACTTTAGGAGCCATAATGCAGGAAGTACTACAAGGAAGGGTTTGGTTTAACTGAACAAGGCCTATGACTTTTGTGAGGGTTTGGCATGAATTATGTAAATGCAGAATTAACATTGAATTCTTCTTTATGAATGTAAAAACTTAAAAAGATGAACCCAGAAAATGCTAGAACAGACTTAATCTTGAGAAATAACAACTTATCAATAATCCTAGAAGGAAAGCAATAATTGACTTACTAGTTTTCTTGTAGGTTGACAACCCTAGTTTCAACATCAAAAGATGTTGAGAAACCACAACATGAGCTCCTTGTGTGTATTGAGTATACTTTTAATGTTGAATTTTTCCTTTAAGATAAACATTAATAATTATACAATTCCTTACTTCGATAGCTCAATGTCCTTTTAGTTATTAAGGATCACTTATGTGAACCAAAATGGCTTGCTTTCCTTCAACTAAGTTTTGAATACTAGTCATTGATCTCTTTGGAGAGTTATTTTATTCATGATCCAAATTTTACCATGTTATTACAAAAGATCCAATTATGCATAGATGCAACACTTACCAAATGATAGGAGGCCACATGGAAATACTTGTTTGTAGTACACGGGCTCCACCATCTATTTGTCTTTATAGGCATGATCCACATGTCCTTTTCCCCTCACCCCCATGAGCCATAACTTGTGTGCAACTTTTATCAATGGGGAGATGGGGAGAGGCTGAGATTAGATCTCTCAGCCTCGCCATACAAACTCCTTCACTAGGAGCAACTTTATCCTTCATACAACATCTATGGATCAGATTAAAAGATCTTTTAAGCACATGCAATATATGCATATTAGTTATACACATCTTACTTCCCATTCCTTGTGTTGAGATTTTAATTAAATATTCACCCATATGTCTATGTTACCATGTTCTTAGGATTACTCCACATGGCAGATGCCTGCTTCCCCATTGGGAATCTAACAAGAAGGATGAGGCCCATATGGGATGGCAGGGATGGTCAAGATTAATCCACATCACCCACTATCAACCATTGATTTAATTAAAATTTAGCCATACTAACCCTCAGGCCCATCATCAACAAAGATAAGTCACAATCAACTGCTAGCTCATGTGATTATTTTAATAATCAAGAAAAGAAAGCAGACATGTGGGCAACGGTCCAAATGTAGTCACCTCATTTATCTTCCACAGTTGATCTTCTTTAATGACCAATTTCACACTTTATCTCCGATGTCTTGCCCACCAATCATCTGGGACACATGGCCTTCGCCTGTGTGCCTAAATGAATAAAAGAATGAGAGAAAAAAATGGAATGGGCATGTGGGCTATGGTCCAATTTTTTTTCATTGATCGAACGAAACTCAGGGTTTCTTATATCTACACATGTCAAAAATTGTTAATCCTAAAGGGGGCCCGACTAGGTCGATGAAGCCACACCCATGACATAAAAGACTTAAGATTTTTGAGTGGGAAATATTCAACTTGACTTAGGAAAATTTCAAAAATAATGATCCAATAGGATCAATCAATAAAATAGGACTAGAGGGCCAATCACTCAACAGGTTTCAATGTCAAGAGTCATGACTTAAAGGATTCATTACCGACAAAAGGAGTCAACTAAAAAATAAAACCTAGGCACACATATAGACTCAAAGGGTTTTTCAAATGAGATTTAGGTAAACCTAAAACCCCTTATCCAGTAACAAGAGACAAAACTCACAGTTCATTAAACTCATCAAGATTTTGGAAATGGAACATAGAAAATTTTAGGGGTTCCATCATGGTCAAAACTAGCACAAGGACTTGATCCCAGGTCAGAACAACCTTATCAAGGATTCAAACGCTTGGTGTCTTTTCTTGGAAAGGGTGGTAGAACAAAGAAGTCAATGTATTCCTACAAATGTAAAAATTTATCAATCTCTCAAGATTGAAAATTCCTTATTTAGTGCTCAAATATAGAGGATCTATCTCTAGAGCAAGTGAACCAACAATTTTTTGGTTCTATGTACTTCTCTTGCACTCTTAGGGTTTTTCACCTAAAAGGAGAGAGATAGAACACTAAAATTGAAGTGGTTCACTCAAATAAATGAATGTATGATGTGACTATGACTAAATCCAATAATGTAAATACAACTAAGTGATGAAATTGACTAATTATGAATGCAAAATTAGTGAAATATGCAATTTTTGAACATAGAGATGTTTTGGAAAAAGCTTAAAAGGATGAACAAAAATGAAAATGAAACTAAACAGAAAGTTGTAATTCAAAATGTGTGCACCTCTAAGATTGGATATGACTGGAAAGCACTCTTGAAATCTAGAAAAGTTGACTTTTGAGTTGATTAGGACTCATTCACCACCTTGGGTGAATCAGACCCAGGTCAGAGATTTCTACCTAGAAACTAATTTATGCTTATTTGGTACTAGAATCTATACTTAACTCTATCAACCTCCACAACTGGGACTCATTAACCATCCATGGTGAATTAGTCTTTTTTCAATTTTCTACAAAGTCAGATCTTAGACTTGTACTCACACATTAAAGAGGGGAAAACTTGTTGATTGTTAGAGGATAGGGGTTTTCCTTGGTCAAACCCTTTTTAGGTAATTCAACCAAAATGAAGAAATGATGTAATAAAGCATGAACATAAAAAAATGGAATTAATACCTTGCCATGTGATGATTGATCTTGAATTTATGCAACAATGGATGAAGAATCTGCCATGAAATGTCTTAGGAAGCTATCTTGATGACTTAAAATATTGAAACCCTAGCTTACTTGACTTGAGGACATGATGAATGATGAATGAATGATAAGAGATGTGAATTAGGGATTAGAGGCTTGATTTTATAGGCAATTCTCCTAATTTTCCTATTAAATGGATCTCTAAGGGCGACTTGAAGAAAAATCAAACTTAAAACCTAACTTTTCCAACTCAAAAGTCAAAAATGGCCCAAATGGGAATCATTTTCCATCCTAGGTAAATTATTCCCACAAGGGATATTTTTCCAGCTAGGATGTTGAGGAATGCATAAATAAGGTTTATATGATGATTTTATCAAGTATTTGATCAATTCAAGCATCGGGATGCACAATATGGGGCAATAGGGTCCTATTAACGATGATGTAAAGGTCAATTAGGGCTTGCAACCAAAAATTCAATTTGAAAGTGTGATTAAATACACTTTACAACACTAAAATGAGGTCCACTTAGCGTACGAAGGCAGAACATCCAACGTGAATGTGTAAAAAACATTAAACACTAGATTAAAATTAAGTTTATTTTACAAGATTAAATACACTTTATTTTAAACACTAGATTAAAATTAAGTTTATTTTACAAGATTAAATTTAGGGCTTGGGACCAAAAATTCAATGTGAAAGTGTGATTAAATACACTTTACAACACTAAAATGAGGTCCACTTAGCCTATGAAGGCACAACATCCAATGTGAATGTGTAAAACACATTAAACACTAGATTAAAATTAAGTTTATTTTACAAACCTTCTAGATTAATGTGATAATGTAATTAAATACATTTTATAATGTTGAATTAGGGGAAAGATAGTCCCATTAAGTCTAGAGAGGCGTGAAAGTCTTTTACAACACCTTTACAAGACATAATTAAACACACTTTATTCAATTTGCAAGGGTCCAAGACCTAGTATAGATGTCCAAAACAGCTCACAACACCAAATGAAGGTCTTATTAAGTCCAATTTTTGATCAATTATTCCCAAATCAAGCAAGTTTCATTTTTTCTACAATACATTTAGCCCCCACTTTAGTGAGAGGATGAACTTGCGTCAAACTCACACTAAAGTAGTCATTCAAGATAGATATGAGTGTACAGATGCAAACAACAAAGGATGACAAAGATCAAGAATGTAGTCAAGCCCCCAGGATCCAAGATCTTGAGTCAAATCATCAATATACACAATCATGTATGACAAGAACTAAAGGAAAGAAAAATGGGGTGGAAAAGATGGCCTTACTCTGGGGCCACAGAACATTAGGTCATCCATGAGGTGAGATGTCCCAAAGAAGTGGTTTAGTGAGAAATTCATGCCAGTGTGTCAACTTCCCATTATACAAACCATACCAAAGTTATCCTCCCGATAACTTTAATAAGGCACCATAATGTAAATTCTTTTGTAAATTTTTTTGAATGTAATGTAAGAATTTTTTTCAAGGGGATTTTGCTTTGTTCCTATAAGGTCTTCTTCTTAGGGAGCATTATGACTAATATCTGTAAGAGAGGACATGTTAGGGTGTTCCTAATGAAATGCATGTAATAGAAACTCAACCAACTAATACAACTAGGTAATGGCACCAAACAAAAGCCTAAAAATAGGGTTTTCAACTATGTAAAAGGGAGTTTCAGGGGTGAAAAGGGACGGATTCGCCCAATGTGGCGAATGAGTCCTAGTGGGGATTTTTTTAGAATTTTTAGAAATTTATAAGTGATTTTGATGTTTTTTGTGGTGTTTGATGAAAACCTAAGTTAACAATGTAGAATTTAAAAAAAAATTAATGATTTTAGATGCCAAAAATGCAACCTAAATGCAATTTTCATGAATGCAAAATTTGAAACCTAGCATGCAAATTAGTCCATGCAAATCCTAATGCAAGGTCAATGCAAGATAGATATATGATGAAGGACTCCAAATCAGAAAATAAAATTATTCTAAAGGCAGGTTCAACAAAATGTAGACAACAATTTTGTGGTTCTATGTACTTCTCTTACACTCTTAGGGTTTTTTACCTAAAAGGAGAGAGATGGAACACTAAAATTGAAGTGGTTCACTCAAATAAAGGAATGTATGATGTCATTATGACTAAATTAAATAATGTAAATGCAACTAAGTAATTAAATTGATTGATTATGAATGCAAATTTAGTGAAATATGCAATGTTTGAAAACACAGTGACGTTTTGCAAAAAGCTTAAAAGGATGAACAAAAATGCAAATGAAACTAAACAAAAAGCTCTAATTCATAATGTGTGCACCTTTAAGACTGAAGATGACTAGAAATCACTTTGGAAATCTAGAAAAGTTAACTTTTGAGTTGATTGGGACTCATTCGCCACCTTGGGAGAATCAGTCCTAGGTCAGGGTTTTCTACCCAGAAACTGATTTCTGCTTACTAGATACTAGAATCTATAATTAACTCTATTAGCCACCACAATTGGGACTCATTCACCATCCATGGTGAATTAGTCCTTTTTTAAATTGGTCCCACAAGGGCTATTTTTCTAGCTAGGATGTTGGGGAATGCATAAATTAGGTTTATAAGATTATTTTATCAGGTATTTGATCAATTCAAGCCTTAAGATGCACAATATGCAGTAATATGGGCCTATTAATTATGATGTAAAGGTCAATTATGGCTTGGGACACAAAATTCAAAGTGAAAGTGTGATTAAATACACTTTACAACACTAAAATTAGGTCCACTTAGCCTACAAAGGCACAACATCCAATGTGAATGTGTAAAACAAATTAAACACTAGATTAACATTAAGTCTATTTTACAAGCCTTCTAGATTAATGTGATAATACAATTAAATACATTTTATAATGTTGAATAAAGGGAAAGATAGGTCCATTAAGTCTAGAGAGGCATGAAAGTCTTTTATAACACTTTACAACACCTTTATAAGACATCGTTAAATGCACTTTATTTAGTTTACAAGGGTCCAAGACCTAGTGTGGATCTAAGAAACACCTCAAAACACCAAGTCAAGGCCTACTTAACTCCAATTTTTCATCAATTATTCCTAAATCAAACAAGTTGCCTTTTTTCTATGATACATTTATCCCCCACTTTAGTGAGAGGATGAACTTGCTTCAAACTCATGGTAAAGTAGTCATTCAAGAGAGATATGAGTGTACAAATGTAGATGACAAAGGATGAAAAATAACAAGAAGGTAGTCAAGCCCCCAGGTTCCAAGATCTTGATTCAAATCATCAAGATACACAATCATGTAATGACAAGAACTAAAAGAAAGAAAAATGATGTTAAAAAGATGCTCTCACTCTAGGGCCACAGAACTTCAGGTCATCTGTGGGGTGAGATACCCCAAAGAAGTGGTTTAGTGAGAATTTCATGCCAATGTGTCGGCTTCCCACCGTATAATGAGAGAGTGATTCCAGTGTGTCAGCTTCCCATTATACAAACCATGTACAAAAGTTATCCTCCTGATAACTTTGATAAGGCACCATAATGCAAATTCTTTTGAAATTTTTTTGAATGTAAGTAAGAATTTTGTTAAAGGGAATTTTTCTTTGTTCATGTAAGGTCTTCTTCTTAGGGAGAATTTTTCCTAATGTCTCCAAGAGAGGAAAATTTAGGGTGTTAGATCGTTATCCATGGGATTCCTCATTTGCATTAGGCCACTTCAGTTGATCGTACACTCTTGGAAGGAATAAACCCATTGACACCACCAAGAAGAGGACACATCACAAGAAAAAAAAAAATCACACCATGAAATTTGCACAAAGATGTTGTCTATGTATGCCCCCACTTTAAAGTGGTTTCTACACCATTACTGTGAGAAATTTCTTTAAAGTAGAAGAGGGTATGGGATCTTATTCGAAAAGCCCTATGCCAAGTCATACGTTTTTGATAAGCTATGTCAAGAAGAAAGGGAGTATGTCACATGTGATTCAATCTTAAGAAATTTCATCCACATCCCAATCTCGATCTGATACATTCATGAAATGTTAACAATTAGCCAAAAGAGATAATGACAAGTGACATACAAGGATAAGGCTTCCCACCCCTTTTCCCCCACTGAGTGTAGGACAAGGGTGAGTCTAGAATAGATGATGGTATGATGCCCCTTGTGATGGATGAAAAACATGCAATAGTGAGTATGATTTTATCCTACAACTGTTACATGGAAAGGAGCAACAACTAATGTTATTTTTTTGGATAAGGGAACAAATTTTCTACTTGATACATGTTTAATGAGATACTTATCAATTTAGGATGTACCAAGGGTAGAGTTTTCTTGGAAGAATCTTGTGTGATAGTATTGATGTTGAGTGAAGGTTTGTTGGATGGGTTGATTTCTATGAAAGGACAACCACAAAGACCATGATTTGGTGCTTGTGTTTTAGGCTCTATGGGGGTATGGAGATCTTGTTCTATAGCATCACATCCTTGTGTAGGTTTCTTCATAAGTCTTTTAGGTTTGAGGTTGGTTGTGATTATATACACTTTTTCATGTAGGTGAATAATGTCATTGTAACTTGGTTGGTACAAAACATTGTGCATAGGTTGGTAAAGAATGAGGTCGGGTGTATTGTGAGCTTGTTTCTAGTGCAATGGTGGGTAAAAAATGATAGGATTCTTAGGTGTTTCCAAAATAACTTTAGCACACATAGAGGGATGATTAAAGGTTGGATATTTTTTAGTATCAAGAGTGATGATATGAGAAGAAGGATCAACTTGGTTGTTTTTTGTCCCTAAGGTATCATTCTTGTGTGCCATAATATCAACCCTAGGAGGAGAGCTTTAGGAAAGTGACAAATAATAGGTTCATCACATGTCATAGTTGGATTTGGCAAGATAGCTTCATCACTCATAGGAGAGGTATCAAGAGAAGGATAAATAGGAGTTTCATGGTTACAAATGATTGGTATTTTTTGTTCAAATAGATCTTCCCAAATGGTAGGGGCATTAGGGAAGGGAGAAATAAGTTTTTCATGAGTTTCACTACTAATATCTTCTAACACTAAACTATCTTCTTCATGTGTCGAGAAGATATTAGGAGAAGAAAAGGGTTGATTTTCATGGTTATCTAGATCTACATCAACATGTCCTATAATGTCTTCTTCAGTAAGGTAGGATTTTCATAGCTCTCAATTATATCCTCCACGAAAATCTATTTGTCATGATCATTCATTATTTTATCCTTATTCACTAAATGATTTTCAAAAGTAGGGGAGGTGTTGGGGGATGAATGGGGACTAGGTAAGGTAGTGGCAATGATTTTAGCTTTGTGTGTCATAATTTCATTACAAGGGGAGGAGGAGGAAGACAAGAAATAATTTCATGATCTTCAATGATTGTGTCTTCTTTCATCAAGATACATTCATTGCCAATGTGAGAGATATTAGGATAATAACAATTAGGATTATCATGATTATCGATGCTTACATCCTCTTGTGTCAAAGCTTTAGTGGATGATCTAGGAGAGATGAATTCTTTAAGGGATTCATCTAACATTTCTAAGTCATCACTACTTTAAAGGGATTGGATGTTATGCTCTTTCTAAATTGAATCATCTTTTAAATTGGGTCATTTAGTGTTTTTAGTTTTTAGTTTTCATTTACTAATGGATCTTATCTAAATGAACTATGAACTAATGTTGAAAATGAAAATTGTAACAATCTAATGCTATACATAATTACCATGAATGTAAAAAATGCTTATTTCTAATTTTCTAAATGTAATAGAAGATATGCAAACTTAACATGCAATGTAAAGACATAGGATGAAATGCAATTTTTTATATTTCAAAACAAGGTAATTTACTGATTACACTATGCAATGATCTGAAAATGAAATGTTGTGAATGCAAATTAGAAATTAAGCAATGCATGAAATTAGATATTTTAAGCTAAATCTAATGAAATGCATGTTACAGAAACTCAACCAACTAATACAGCTAGGTAATGGCACCAAACAAAAGCCTAAAAATAGGGTTTCAGCTCTGTAAAAGGCATTTTTAGGGGTGAAAAGGGAATGATTCGCCCAAGGTGGAGAATGAGTCCTAGTGGTAATTTATTTCATAATTTTTGAAATTTCTAAGTGATTTTGATTTTTTTGTGGTGTTTGATGCAAACCTAAGCTAAAAATGAAGAATTTCAAAAAAAATTAATGATTTTAGACGCCAAAAATGCAACCTAAATGCACTTTTCATGAATGAAAAATTTGAAACCTAGCATGAAAATTAATCCATGAAAATCCTAATGCAAGTTCAATGCAAAATGGATCTATGATCAAGGAATCCAAATAAAAAAATTATTCTAAAAGGTAGGTTCACCAAAATGTAGACAACAATTTTGTGGTTCTATGTATTTCTCTTGAACTCTTAGGGTTTTTCACCTAAAAGGAGAGATATAAAACACTAAAATTGGAGTGGTTCACTCAAACAAAGGAATTTATGATTTTATTATAACTAAATGAAATAATGTAAATGCAACTAAGTGATGAAATTGACTGATTATAAGTGCAAAATTAGTGAAATATGTAATGTTTGAAAACATATTGACATTTTGCAAAACACTTAAAAGGATAACAAAAATGTAAATGAAACTAAACATAAAGTTGTAATTTAGAATGTGTGCACCTGTAAGATTGAAGATGACTAGAAAGCACTCTTGAAATTTGGAAAAGTTGACTTTTGAGTTTACTGGGACTCATTTGCCACCCTAGGCAAATCAATTCCAAGTCAGGGTTATCTTCCCAAAAATTGATTTTTGCTTACTAGGTATTGGAATCTACAGCTAACTGTGTCATCCATCACAATTAGGAATCATTCGCTATCCATGGAGAATCAGTCCTTTTTCAATTTTCTACAAATTTAGATCTCATACCTGCAATCACACATTAAAGAGGGTGAAACTTGTTGATTGTTAGAGGATAGGGGTTTTCCTTGGTCAAACCCCTTTTAGGTAATTAAACCAAAATGAAGAAATGATGTAATGATGCATGAACATGAAATAATGGAATTAATACCTTGCCATGATGATTGATCTTGAAGTTATGAAACAATGGATGAAGAATCTTCCCTTGAATGTCTTAGGAAGCTATCTTGATGACTTACAATGTTGAAACCCTAGCTACTTGACTTGAGGACATGATGAATGATGAATGAATGATAAGAGATGTGAACTAGGGTTTAGAGGCTTGATTTTATAGGAAATTCTCCTAATTTTCTTATAAATTGGATCTCCAAGGCTGAAATGAAGACAAATTAAACTTAAAATGTAACTTTTCCCACTCAAAAGTAAAAAATGGCCCAAATGGGACTTATTCACCATCTTGGGTGAATTAGTCCCACCTGGATGGGACTCATTCACCTAGGGTGGAAAATGCATCCCACATGGGCTATTTTTCCAACTAGGATGTTGGGGAATACATAAATTAGGTTTATATGATGATTTTAACAAGTATTTGATCAATTCAAGCCTCAGGATGCACAATATGGGGAAGTAAGGGCCTATTAATGATAATATAAAGGTCAATTAGGGCTTGAGACACAAAATTCAATGTGAAAGTGTGATAAAATACACTTTACAACACTAAAATGAGGTCCACTTAGCTTAGAAAGACACAACATCCAATGTGAATGTGTAAAACACATTACAACACTATATTAACATTAAGCTTATTTTACAATCCTTCTAGATGAATATGATAATGCAATTAAATACATTTTATAATGTTGAATTAGGGGAATGATAGGTCCATTAAATCTAGAGAGGTGTGAAAGTTTCTTACAAAACTTTACAACACCTTTACAAGACATCGTTAGACACAATTTATTTAGTTTGCAAGGGTCCAAGGCCTAGTGTGGATGTGAAAAACACCTCACAACACCAAATTAAGGCCTCATCAAGTCCTATTTTTCATCAATTATTCCCAAATCAAGCAAGTTTCCTTTTTCTATAGTACAATAAGAAGTAGATATCTCCCCCAAGCAAGCACTTTTCTCTTGGATGGAGGGAGAAGACTCAATGTTCACAACTGATGTCCCAAGCATGTGAACACTGCAAGTATAGTTTAGCTATAATACCATATTAAAGAGAAGGTTCATCAGAGAATGCATGCCATATATACCATCTGCACCACAAATCTGGTAACCAAAATGGCCTCAGCTCAAGTACTGCAATTACAACCAAAAGCAATGGATAAGGTACTCAATCTGCCTATGGTAGTCCAACCTCTTCCTAAGGAAAAAGTACCCTTATTCAAACCAAAGGTCCCACCTATGGAAATTCTTAATGTAGTGGATCAACTAAACAAGGTTGTCACCCATGTATCTTTGTGGGATGTCCTATCTATTCTAAGGTAGAAATCTTTGTTGTGTGATGCATTGAATAGAGAGGAGTAGTCCCCACTATCATATCTAGTCCCATCACCCAACCAAGATAAGTAGAAAAGACCCACATCAAACCCCAATCTTCAGGAGTTGTAGCATATGTGAATATGATGGATAAAAAAATTGTGAAAGAGGTAAGCAAGCCAAAGCCCAGCCTACTCTTCTTGATTATTATTATGGGGGATAAGTTGTTGCACAAAAAAATAAGACTTAAGGGCCAATACTACGGTCATGCCCAAACTTATGGTTGATGCCCTAAACTTGAAATATGAACCCCTAAAGAAGGGAATTATGAAATTGGACAAGAAGAAGGTCCTAAGCTATGGTCACATTAAGGATCTTACTTTAACTTTGTATTCCTACCCAAGCCAAATGGTTACCCAAGAAGTAGTCATAATCGACATTCCCCCTATTTTCAGAATGTTTTTGTCAAGAGACTTCATGAAAAAGATAGGTGGATATATGGCACTTGATTGGTACCACTTGATATTAAGGACCAAGTATAGAGTGAAGATGAAAATATTTTTTGAACCTTTACATCACAAGCACATCGTGAAGACATGGTAATGAGCTTTGAAGACACATACACCTCCATTTCAAACAAGGAGATGTACTATGTGGAAATTTTATAGGATGAAGAAGCCATGAGTGATCAAAGTATAGAAGAGGAAGTCCTAATAAACCAATTTATGAATTTGAATCCGTTTAGTGATTTCCATGCCACTGACCTAAGCATGCATGTGATCTTTGATGAAGATCAAATCCTCCCAAAAAAGTTCAAGGAGCAAGAGATCCTAGGAAAAAATGTTGATGGTGGCTTATGGACCTTACACTTTGATGGTGCCAAATATAAGACCAGCTCCAAATTTGGCATCTATCTTATATCTCCAAGTAGGTTGGAAACCCTCAAGCATTTCCACTTTTAGTTCTCATGTTCAAAAAATGATGTAGAATATGAAGGAATGGTGCATCACCTAACTCTGGTAGAATGGATAGGCATAAGGGGATATAATTGTTCAGGGATTTTGAGCTAGTGGTAAGATAGGTCTGAGGATAGATAATCATGAAGAATGTGAGAATACTATCATATGAACATAGAGTATGGGATCTAATCAAAAGGTTTAAGGCTTTCAATATTTAGGTCATCTCAAGATCCAAAACCTCTTCCATGGATAGAATGGCTTTGATCAGCTCACAATACAAGCCAACCTCAAAGTTAAGTGAGAACCAACATATGGTGTGCATCATCGTTTGATCATGCATCTTAGATAATGATCAAAATTGGCAGGTCTTTGAAGACGATGCCTAGATCATTACTTTCCTATGATAGTCAGGATATTTTTCAAAGTAGGCACAACCCAAATCTGAAGAAGTTGGCAAAGATAAAATGACCCAACTCAAAATTAACAAGCTCTAATGAGGCCATATCACTCTAGAGAACCTCTTTGACTATGAAGATGCAAGAAACAACAAACGAATATTCATGCTTAACAAGGAGGACTATGAAGACCTCAATGTTGAGGATGGCAAGAAGCTCAAAGTTAGAAAGGATGTGTCATAAGAAGATAAGAAGAGATTAATATCCTTGTGGACTAAGTACAATAGATTCATGGCTTGGACTTATGATGATCTCAAAGGCTATGACCCAAGTATAATTCAACACACTATTGACCTAGTTGAAGGATCCAATCCTATATAACAAAAGCAAAGGTTGGTTAACCTAAAGGTGGAAGGCTTAATGGTGAAAGAGCTCAGAGATTAATTGAGTCAAATATTATATACCCAATCAAGCACTCCACTTGGGTGTCTAATATGGTCCCCATCCAAAAATAATAATTGAAACATCCAACTTTGCATGGATTTCCAAGACCTGAACAAAGCTTCTTTAAAGGATCACTACCCTCTGCCACTGATGGAGCAGATCTTACAGACTATGGCAAGGTCAGAGATCTTCTTATTGCTCGACAAATTTTTGAGTTACAGTCAAGTCAACATGAAGGATGAGGATTAGCACAAGACAACATTCAAAACAAAGTGGGAAATATTCACATATGTGAAAATTCCCTTTGTCCTCTCAAATGCGGGTGCCACCGTTCAAGGTGTGATGGACATCACATTTAAGGAATTAATCAACAAGATCATCCTTATATATCTAGATGACCTAACCATATTTTCAAAATCCATAGGTAATCATTTTGATCACCTAGAAATAGTCTTTTAGAAGTGTTAATAGTTCAAGATTTCTCTAAATCCAAAGAAATATGTATTTAGAGTACCATAAGGAAAGTTTCTTGGCTTTTTGGTATCCAAGGAAGGGATAGCCATTGATCCCAAAAGGGTGAAGGATATAAAAAAATTATCACTACCTGTTAATAAAAAGTATTGTAATCTTTCTTGGGGAAAATTAACTTCATTAGTAGATTCATCTCAGATTTCTTAGGAATTGTGAGACCTATCATGCTAATGTTAAAGAAATGCTTAGCATTCAAATGGACTCAAGAAGGAAAACTTTCCTTCAATAAAATCAATGTATCCATCTCCATAGCTCCAGTGTTAGCTAAATTATACTTTTCAAAAGATTTTGTGTTGTATGTCTATAGTGGCCAACATAGTATAGCCTTTGTACTCACATAGAAGGACAAGGAGGGAAGTGAGGAACATTAAATCACTTTCCATTCAAGAAATTTGAAGGGTTACAAAACCAATTATCATTTTATAGAGAAATAGGCTTTTCCCATAGTTAAGAGCCTCAAAAAAATTTTGACATTTGGTTTCATCTAGTAAAATTGTAGTCCTCATTGCCCATCCCAACATGAGGGAGTATATCACAAAAGGAAAAATCATTGAGAAAAGAGAAAACTTGATCACTAAGATCCTAGATTATGATTTTGATATCTTCCCAATAGATATGGTCAGATGAAGGGTTTTATGTGAATATCTCACCAAACAGCTTTGACCTAAAGCAGAAGCTAAATAAGCCAACCAGGTCTTTGCAAACCAATTCAAATCAAATGAGTCCTAGGTGGATAACCAAATGAGATTTATGTAGACTGATCAATAACCTTTTATCTCCTAGTACATAAAAGGTGATACTATAGTATTCAATGCACCAAATGTAGTTATTGAAGGAAAAGGAATTATGATGAAGTTCTCCTCCACTATGTGGATAAGACACAAGCTAAGAGATTCCTAGGTGATTTACATAGTATCCAAAAAGGAAAGAATTTCTTGGCCAATACAACTACTCTAAAGATGATGTGAGAGGAATATTATTGTCCCAATTTATTTTTAGAAGCTTAAAATTTGGTAAGAAATTGCTCCAAGTGCCATTTTTTATCAATAAGCAGAAGAACTACGTTATGCCCTTAAACTTGATCATGGTAGAGGATCCCTTCTTGCAATGGGGGCTAAATTTCATTGGGATGATCAATCTCATATCTAGATTTTGACACAAGTGGATCTTAAAAACCATAGATTATTTCACTAGATGGATGGAGGCGACCCCTCTTAAAAATGTCATTGAGGTTGAGATCATCAAATTCCCTGAGGAGCTAGTGGCAAGATTTGGATCTCTGAAGACCATGATTTCAGATAATGCAAAAGCCTTTGTGGGGTCTGAGATGTTTTATTTCACTCTCAATCATAGGTTCTAACTAAAGACTTTGTCAAACTACTACTTGCAGGGGAATGGACTGACAAAATCTACTAAAAAAAATGTGATCAGGCTAATCAAACGCATTGAGTCAGAGCATAAAAAGGAATGACATAGGCACCTATGGGTAGAATTCTTGGAAGACCACATTACCTCAAAGAAAATCCTATAGGCCTCCCCTTACAAGTTACTATATGGGAAGAAAGTAGTCCTACCCATTTTGATGGAGATATTAGTGCTATAACTACAAAAATCTTTATTGGTTGAGGAGAATGGAAGGATAGAAGTGAGGCTTGCTAAGCTACTAAGAATTCAAGAGAAAAGAGAAGTCATTTGATGCCATGATAAAATTATAGAAAGTAGTAAATTCTTGGTTCTACAAGAAGGCCTCTGACCCATGTTTTAGGAAGGGGAGTCTAGTCCTAAACTTGATTGAAACGGGCTAGAAAACTAGGCCAACATGCCAAATTCAATTCCTTATGGAAGGGTCCCTTTTGAATTTCGAAATGCAAGGGTAGCAACACGTACGAGCTTGAATACTTAGATAGAAACATTCTGGGAATACTAGTAAATGATATTCACCTGAAATTATTCAATTAGAAGCCCATAGTTCTAAATAATTTCACTTTATGTACCATATGTTAAAAAATTCCATAAATATATTTTTTTAAAATAAGACAAGTGTTGAAACAAAGAACTATATTATATTCATAAGCAAAAGATTACATATAGTTTGGGGCATTGAGGCCTATATTTTTTAGCTCAAGGGATTAGAACAAAAGTAAAATAATCCTCTTTTTAGAGGCAGCAAAAAAGAAAAAATAATCATTGTATCCAAAATATGAGAGGTAGTGGCATAGGAAAGAATGAAATTTCAACCTCCAGTCTGTAGTAAGAAA
Source organism: Sequoia sempervirens (assembly GCA_007258455.2). Taxonomy (NCBI): domain Eukaryota; kingdom Viridiplantae; phylum Streptophyta; class Pinopsida; order Cupressales; family Cupressaceae; genus Sequoia; species Sequoia sempervirens. The sequence continues at coordinate 121,855 of VDFB02009709.1, read as the reverse complement.
AAAATTATGATATTTTTCAGGTCTTGGGATACATGGTAGAAATATTTCATCACATAGATCCATGGAAATTGACCAAGGTCAATCATCAACATTTACCATGACTTCACTAGGTTGGTAGACAAATTGATTGAAAGCAGTAATCCATTCCACATCATAGATCGGCTCAATATTGTTAATTGGAGGAGGTAGGAGCTGGCATACCTCACCCGCAAACAATGTCACTCTAGACTCATTTTTCAAAATCTAGTTAGCAAGGGAAGCCATGGTACTTCCTTGATGATGTTCATGTGCTAATGGATATAAATGGAAAAAGGAATGCCAAGACTAGGAACAACAATGGTGATGATTTCATCAAGGCCCTCCAAGTATTCTCTACAAAACATGCTCCTAGATAGTTGCACAATCCATGGCTTCACAATATTCAAGTCCAAGAGTGAGGAGAAAAACCATTATTTGATATCCATGTTTGCATAGTATTGGTTTTCATCAATGATGAAACCCCTCTCCAACACCCATTTGAAAAGCAATGTGGTTCTTTCAACTCAAAAGCCTTATTGAAGTACCCATTCTTTGTGGAATGTAGAATGAGAAAATATAAACTTCATGAATATTTTTGTGAAGGAAATGCTCTATTCATAGAAAAATGTGAGCCAAAAAATTTGTAAACAAAAAAAACTTCCCTATTGAAACGAGAACAAGAAATGCAAGTTGATGGAAAGAGCTAAAGGTGAATCATATGTATGGAATTTCATGAGGCTCTGAGAATTTAATGCAAGTGATGTTATTAATAACCAGATATATGACATATTGCCATGTGTGTGTCACCTATGTGATCATTGGCCAGCTCTGTAATTTGAAAAGACCATCTTTATAGGCCACTTCTTGCTTAATTAATGTGGATGTATTTTCCAATTACGTCTCTCATTCCTCAAGGCTATCCTTAACCAAAAACCGAGTAAGGAATGTACTAACAGTCCCTTCCTAAAGTAGAAGTAATGTTTCCCTAAGAATTCAAGTGTTTATACTACATGTATCACCCTTTGCTAGTAGTACTCGAGAGGCTAGCATTAACATCCATGCATTTATTCTTTAACGTATGAGTAAATTGATAAAACAAGTAAAATAATTTCCATGTGTAAGCTCTTGGTAGAAGTAAAATTTTGTAGGTTCAGAAGCAAGAGTTGCAAAAAATATTTCAAAGGACATGACAATGGTTGTTGAAGCATCATCCTCTAGTAGGGGCACTAAACTCCCCTTCTCTTAGTGGGGATATGTTGACATATCTTGGGATATCTCGTTTGCTCATGCACCAATGCTAGATGAATGAGACTTTCTACATACCAAAAGCATAGCACCTAAGGACCATATCAAACCAAAAGCGGTCAAGGATTTCGCAGATGATATCTTTGACCCAAAGCTACATACTAACCCCAAGAGTTTCTGGGAAGGGAATTTATAGAGGATGGTCACCAAGTCACACACATGAAATATTGTGGGCCTTGGAGCGAAGGTCTAGGATTATGGTTTACCATAGTGCATGTTTCCCCTCAAACATCCATGCCAAGATCTAGTTGATATCTAGTTCTTTGTAGAGAACTATTAACTACCCTTTTCCCTTGATGTTAGAGGGGGAGATAATGTTCATCAAAGGGGGAGAATTTGTGCACTTATGTTGGTTTTTCCATCAATGATAAAGGGGGAGATTGTTGCAACTTGATAAGCTTAATTGTTGTTGATGTCAAAAGTGTGCTTAAAGTTGTATATGCTTTAGAGATTATTAGTGTGCGAAGATATCCAATGGTGTAGGTCAAAATTGTAGAGATTTGGAAGTCTAAGAGTCATTTTATTATCTAATTATGATGTGGATGTGGATACACATGTATATCTTGATGAATTTTTAAGATTTCTACAATGATATTTTTCCAGTTTGGCATATCGCACTCAGTGAAAAGTTATAGATGTTAAGGATTTCATAGTATATACTATAAGGTAGAGACAATATTTTGGTGTGCATCCTTCCATAGAGCAAGATCTAGTCTTGCAGTTTAGAAGTTGAGTTCATGGATATGTGAAGATTTTATATCCCATGTATCATGTCAATAACCCTTCTTTGGGGAAAGTTAGAAGTGACAGAGTACTAGACTGTGCTAAGGTAGAGCAAAGTGGTTCAGAAGACTTATTAGAATCTTCGCATTCCACCACACATGAGTTTTTGGTCAAGTAGTTTTGAGGAAATACTCAGTGATGTATAAAGAATGTTCTATTGAAGTTTGAAGCAATCTAGTGCTCTGCAAGTTTAGTTTTCAAAGTGTCAAAGTGATGCAATTGCTTCCAAATGCTTAATCTTTGCAAGAAAAAGTGTTTGAATACTTGTGTGGAGGGGTTAGAAATAAAATTCAAAAGTATAAACCAATGAGAAAATAAGCATAAAGCATAAACACAATGATTATACCTTTGATGTACTCCTTGATTGAGCTCTATGATGCACCCAAGTCTTGTTGATTTTTCTCCAAGATTGAAATGTGGATTGCTCACAATTGCATAGAATAAGATTAGCATAATTTAATATGATCAAATGGGGGGACGAAGACCAAATTTATAGAAAATTGGAGGGTAAAATGGAGGGCTAAGATTGAAATTTAATGAAGGCATAGGATTGAATGTGGAGTTTATGCATGGATCAATGGATGTGGCTAATTATCATTGTGACAAGTGTCACAATTAGGTGCATGGAGAAGGATGAGGTGTGCTCACACATGTGTGAGCACACATTGGAATGACACCTCATTAAATTTTGGAGGCTATGTGTAAGATAGTGGAGGTAAGTGGGGTTTGTGGTGTTAATGAGACTAGACTAGGGGGGTTGGAGATGAATTTTAACTTAAAAAATAATGCTAATGATGGAGGTTAGAATAGTTAATTAGGGATTATTTTGCATGGTGAGATGGGTAGAGTTAATAAACCATGAGTTTATTTTATAAGGTGGAGTTAAAAGTTGGAGAATGGGCTCATGGAGATTAGTACATTAATTAGTCAATGATCAATTAACATAATTGTATTTTTAGAGGTAAGGGGGATTTGATGGGATCAATTAAATAATGACCTAATTATTTAATTGGTTAGAAGAACTATAGCTTTAGAATGTGATATAATTATTTAAATAAAGTATTTAATTAATGATAAGAGGAATAATAAATTAATTGATCAAATAAATATATTTAATTAATTAGAGGGGGAAAAATGGGTAAATTAGTAAAATTGTTTAATTAATTAAGCAAAAGTAAAGTCGAGTTTGGGGTGACTACAATTTTCACCTCTTTGATGCAGTGTCCAAAGTGATACTACATCAAATAATTTTAAAAAAAATCCCTAGTGGAATGGAGGGTTGTCTAGGAGGTGATGCCCCATCGAAAGACTGACTAGAAGAATTTTGAAAAAATATTTTCAAATAGGATCAATGAAAAATGTGAGCTAAAATGATGGGGATTGGTTTAGAAGAAAAAGTTAGAAATTTTTTGGAGAAGAAATAGAGAAATGAAGTGGAATAGGGAGGGAGAACAAGAACTTTGATGCATCTAGTAGAAAAGAAATTAGGGTTGGGGAGGCGTTGATTAGGGCTTAATTAGGGTTAAATAGCCTAAAAATAGGCTTAGAGGGGCCCAGAAAGTCATTTTCAACTTTTGATTGGAGGAGTGAAGCTAAGGTGGCATAGCAGAGCAATGTCATAGATTCCTTGTGATATGCATCATGCGGAGTGGGTTCGGGAGTATCAATGGGTAGAGGATGCAAGAGAGTTGGTACATTACCTATCCCCTAGTTTTAGGTTAGGTTAGGTGGGTCCAGGGTAGGTCAAATTAGGAGGAAAAGTTTGGGAAACGAATACATCATTTCATGAAATAGTGTTTAAGAGAACAATTGTGGTGCTTGCATGCAAATAAATTGTGCCTGCATTTCTGCAATGCCTACGATCAATTTTGATGCCCATGTTAAAAATCATGGTTCATGCATTTGGCACACATGCACATGGGGGATTTAGAAAATGGTACATGTGTAATGCAAAACCTATGTCAAAAATTGACATGCCTATGCAAGAAAGTGTTGTGATTGCGTAAAGTGTTGCTTGGGTAAAAAATTAGAGAGTTTACATCTGATAAAATAGTGATTGTTCCCAAATTAAAGTGTGATTTCATAGAGAATGGGAGGGTAAGTGAATTAGGCTAAAAATAAGGTCATGGTTTGGATAAAAAGATTGATGCTAGTGTATGCAATGATGCATGAGGAACTGAAGGTCCTATAGTCATAGGAGTGGTAGATGGAAGTTATGGGGATGTTGTGATAGAGGCTAACACTAGATGATAATGACTAGTTCCATTTGATAGGATTATACTTTGTTTCCTGCATGCCCCGGATTTGGGCACATAGATCCCTTATGACAACATTGGTAGAGCAGTAGCATAGTGAGACTAGCAATTTTCATTTGTCAACTAGTGAGGCCAGAGTCATGTTGTAGGATGTGTGGTGGATTCGATGACTATTGATTCACAAGGAGTTAGTAGAGTATCGACTCTAGGGGGTGAGGGTTGCACTATATAATGTGTTTACTTGTCAAGATCTTCCCATCAGAGGTGTGGAGTTGAATTTGGATGTAGGATTAGGGATATAGATAGATATCTATATTTTTGTAGCTGCATTGATTATTGGTACCTTGATTCTAGATTGGAGGTCACAGGGATTCACATTATACTAGATAGGAGTGATGGAGTTCATGTTTGATTATGGTATATTGTATTCATGGGGGGCACTAGTGTTAGGAGATTTGTACAGGGAGCTTCATTATTTAGTCTGCAAAGACAACCAAAGTTTAGCTACAGGGGTTACTCTATTGCAAATATGGGCATTTGAGCATATTGTTGTGTTGTTTCTAGTATGTGAAAAACAATGGGGGCTAGATATGCTTAAGAATTTATGTATTCAAGGTTACAACATCAATGAAATCTAGGTGAGCTCAATCACTGGCAAACAGTTATTTATGAGATGGATTCCTTCATTTGGTGGTTGGATATCAATTATGAAGTTTGGGAGGATGAGCACCTTTACATGTATATTTAGAGAGTACATTATTTGATAGGGTGGACTTAGGCTATCATCAAGAGATATTTTCCAGTGCGAGTATTACAATAGTTTGGTCAGCAATAGGGGTTCCACAAGTAGAGGCAATATTTGGTAGGGTGGCTTATGAGAAGCGATAGTGGGGTGGTTTTATTGAGTTTGACACAACGTTTTAGAGTTTGAGGGACACACTAATAGTGGCTTGGGATCCTCGATGAGAGGTTGTAGATGTAGGCACCACAACAAAGTATGATACCTAGTGGGAGAGATTTAGACCTGTTTGATTGAATATTCCTTAGGAATAGGTAGTGGTAGCACAAGGTAATGGTGATGAGAGTAGTAGTAGTAGCTCAAAGAGTAGCAATAGTTCTGATGAGAGTAGTGATGATGATGAGAGTGAGGAGGAGGATGATGATGATGGTTAGGGAGATTAGGTTGTAGGAAAGGATTCTATTGGAGGAGAGGACAGAGTTGGAGGAGAGGAGGGAGTTGGAGGAGGGGAGGGAGAGGAGGGATGTAGTGTGCATCAAAGGGGTGGTGATTTATAGGCCTAGGTAGATGTGGTGTCATTAGAGAGGGAATGGCTCTATTAAGAGTGTGATTAAGCACAATAGGCCCACCTTCAGGTTGTGGGAAAGAGGGATATGGAATGGGCCAATGTGGTTTGATTACCAGGTTAGATGGATGGTCATATTGCCACATTAACAATAGAGAGGGATGTAGCCTAGGAAGTTGCACAGGTATTAGCCAGTGAGAGAGATGCAACTAGGGAAAAGGTGGTGACATTATTTGGTGAGAGAGATGCCACTAGAGCAAAGGTGATCAAGTTATAGGGATTGTTGGATGTGGGAGGTGGTGTTGGGGGAGATGGTGGGAAGTTGGGTCAGTTGTAGAGGGATGTAGATAGGCTTCACCAGGAGTGGGATGTAGCCCACGATATGTTTGATGGTGGAGTGGTAGTTGGGTTCATAGAGTTTGGTCATGCTACTTGGAAGGTAGAGAGATGGAGGAAAGAATATGAGGAAGTAGTGCCAATAGAGTAGAAGATAGCCTGTGTTTCAATTAGTACCAGGTCACATGGACTATCTTGCTCAGGGCCATCAGTTACGATGGTTCCACCACAAGTACCATGGAGGGATCCACCACAAAGATCTCCTGACAAGTGATCAGATGTAGGGAGCATAGGAGAGTGGATATTGATTATGACCTTTTGGAGTTATGCCTAGGATGGCTTCAACATTTTGTACAAACAAGAGATTATCATACATTTGTATCATGACTTTATTATTTTGATATATATGATATGATTATTTTTTTTCTATATAGCTTATGGAGATGTGTTTATGGCTTTAAATTATGTGATGGTGGTTAATTATGCATGTGAAATATTTAATGTTTTATGGATTTTATATTATAATGTTTATGCTATGTGTTACTGATGGATAATGAGGATGTACATTTGTGTATTATTATGTAATGGATGTTATGATTTTATTATGATATGCATGAGGTATGATGGTTTTATAAAATTGTTTCCTTTCACATAAAGGTGATTTAGCTAGTGGACCTCATGTCCTATTTTATTTCAAATGTCATCTTCCATACCTCTTGATTACAAAACAAGGATCAAGAAATCAATAATGGAACTTTGTTGTAGTGATTTCAAATACAAAAATTAATAAAATAAGCTAGGAGAACAATAGTTCTATGTGTTGAAGTGCACCTTTATGTGAGAAATTAAGGATCCTTATATGGTAAATGGTTTTATTTGTAGAGTATGCAGTTAGAAATGTTATATAAATTCACAGTAAATACATTTGTGGCAATGGACTATATGATAAATGAATGTGTTTGATGCTAATGTATATGAATTTATTTGATGCTAATAATGTGTAAATTTTATTATGCATATTTCCTAAATGATGTTTTGATGGGATGTGTGTGAATCTCATGCCATTGATAATTATTAATTTGTAACTTGGATGTCAATCTATTTACATTTACTTTGCCTCTTATGGTGGTTTTGGCAACAAATTGGCATCAAGGAAAAATATTTGGAGGACTCATGATGGTGGTGGATGCCTTGTGATAGTTTTCCATCTCTTAATCCATCCATGAATTTGACACTTTTTTAATGGCTTTTGTTAGTTTTGTACTCAAAATTCGCTTATTAAAGTCATGTAGGTCTAATTGTTTGTTTTTTGTGTCATGATACATGTACTCCAATTTAGGTGTGTAGGGGGGATGGGGGACTAGTAGGATAGACATGGTGGGGGGAAATAGTTAATGTTAGAAGAAAGTGGATGGGGGGATGTTGATTATGATAGCCAAATGCGGTGAGTAATCCTTAATTTGATATAACAAGTGTAAACACTCAAATAGTCCTGATTGATATTATACATCTAATTCTAATTAACATCATTTCTTCATAAATCATTCATGCACTAAATTAATTAAATAATATTTATTATTTAGTTAAATTCATCAATTTCTACTATTAATCAAGTAATTAGCCGATAGACTCTTTGTGTGAACTTTTCTTAGAATTTTCGTCAGCCTTCCCATTTTTCAAACTTGCGGTAGTCGAGAAAAAGGTGGTAGATATTTAATAACTTTGGTCAGAATTTTCATTAGCCTCCCGGTATTGTAGCCTTCTGATGGCCATGAAAAAGGTGGCTAAGGCAGTTGTTGGCTGCCTTGGGAATAGGGTGGCATTTTTCCTGTCAATCGAATAAAGAAGGCTGTGGAAATAAATGTTGGATTGGGTCAACATTAATTCTTATATTCTTTGCATGTACTAGTGATGGTTGTCATAACAACTTCCATTTAATTCCTTGAGGAACAAAACAAATGTTTGGGTAATTTTCAATAAGGAATTGTTTGGTGTTGTTTTGTTGCTATACCTACTATGAGGGTCGTGAGCGACGAGGGTAAGCTTTTGTGAGGGTGCAAGCTCGATTAAGCTTTTTGTAGCTTCTATAAAGGTGGGTGGAGGTTATGTTGTGTTTTTTGTGTAGGTGAATGGTTACAAAAGGAAAATAAGAGTGTCGCTTATGATAATATTTTTCCCATTTTTGTGCAGGAAAGCTAGCGGGAAGAGGTGGGTTTGAAGAAACTGGGAAGAGGTGCATGTCGAAGAAACCTTTGGTGATATTGTTTGATTTGTGGTTTATGGTGTGTGGCAGGATGTATTGTTTTATTTGAGATTAGGTACTATTGATTGTTTGAAATTTTGATAAGCCATTGCTAAGAAAATACAATATAGTTTCCAAAAAGGAAATCTTGTCTCATTTATGGTTTGCATTTTGTGCATATGGTTTTGCATGGATTTGATGCTGTAATGTTTTGTGGGTTTCTATTTATGGTTTCCTTTTTTTGGCTATGTTTGGAGGCTTGGAGAAATAAGGCAACCTGGAGAAAGCTAGCAAAAAGAGATTTGTTTGAAGCAATTGGGAAGAGATGCATATCAAAAAAACTGTTTGTCATATTGTTTCATTTGTGGTTCGCCATTTTCAGGAAGCAATATTGTTTTATCTGCAATAACATATTATTCATTGCTTCTAATTTTGATAAGTTGTTGTTGACAAAAGACCATATTGTTTGTGAAAAGGACTATTGTTTGGTTTAGGGTTCGCATTTTGTGGGTTTTTGTGTCTGGGTCACTATTGAAGCCAATGTTGGTTGATTTGTGTCTTGCATTTTGTGGTTATGGGTGGAAAATAATTAAATAGTTGATGTTGTACACTCCATGTTTGGTTACATTAGGCATTGTTGATTATTGTTCTCTATGTTAGGCTATATTGTGTCATATTTGATAAGGTGTTGTTGAAAAATTTGTATTGTTTCAATTTTTGAGAACGTTTTGTCGAGAAAGGGGTATGTTTTTTGATGGGTTTGTCACTATTAATTTTTGAGAGGGCATTGTTGAGGAGGCTATATTGTTTCTATTTATGGTAAGATTTTTTTGAGAAATGAGTATATTTTTACTTGGGTTGGTTATTGTGAATCCACCCTTTTTGGTAGGGAATATTGTTTTATCTGCGATAAGGTACTATTGATTGCTTATAATTTTGATAAGGTGTTGTTGATAAAAGAGTATATTGTTTGTGAAAATGACTATTGCTTGCTTTAAGGTTCCCATTTTTTGTCTATGGCTTTGCATGGGTTCGTACTATCATTTTTAGTGTTTTGTGGGTTTCTCGATTTGGGTTGGTCTTCAAACCAATATTGTTTGATTTATGGCTTCCATTTTGTGGTAATGGTTGCAACGGAATAAAATAGTTAATGCTACACACTTTGTGTTAGCTTCCATTTTTCATTGTTGATTATAGTTGTCTTGCTTAAGCTATATTGTTTCATTTTCGAGAGGGTGCTATTGAAAAGGCTGCATTGTTTCAATTTTCGATGAGGTTCTATTGAGAAAGGACTATTTTTTTGTATGGGTTTGTAACTACCAATTTTTGTTGGGTTTATGTTTAATGTTACATTTTGTGGGTATGTTTGCAAAAAAAAAAGATTGTTGACGCTATGTAGTTTTTATCGATTGTTATTGTATAGCTCGGGCTATTTTGTCTCATTTTTAAAAAGGTTTTGTTCAAATGGCTATATTATTTCAATTCTCGGTAGGGTGCTATTAAGGAAAGGCTATATTGCTTTTTAAAAGAAATATTGTTTCCTTTGTGGGTTTTTGTGTCTAGGTCACTATTGAAACCAATGTTGCTTGATTTGTAGCTTTCATTTTGTGGTTGTCAGTGGAACATAATGAAATAGTTAATGTTGTAGAGTCCATGTTTGGTTAAATTAGTTATTGTTGATTATTGTTCTCTGTCTTAGGCTATACTGCATCATTTTGGATGAGATGTTGTTGAAAAGGTTGTATTATTTCAATTTTTGGTAAGGTTTTGTCTAGAAAGGAGTATACTTTTTAATGTGTTTTTCATTGTGAATTTTTGAGAGGGTGTTGTTGAGAAGGATATATTGTTCCTATTTGTGATAAGCTTCTCTTGAGAAATAAGTTTATTTTTACTTGGGTTGACTGCTTTGAATCTTTGTTGGTTTCTCTTTATGGGTTCTGTTTTGTGGCTATGTATGGAACAATATATATATATATAGATACATATACACACACATATATATCTGTTGCACTACACATGTATTCCATATTTTGTATTATACATTATAAAACTCTTTAAATCTGCTGATTTACATATTGTCTATGAAATACAGATGTTCACCACACTAAACATCACATTTTTTTGTTATTTTTCCACAACAGACTCCAACTAAAATGGCTAATTTTGTTTCTATTTGTGACAAGCTTTTGTTGAGAAATAAGTATATTTTTTACTTGGGTTGCTTCTTTCTGAATATTTGTTGGTTTCTCTTTATGGGTTCCTTTTTGTGACTATGTATGAACAAAATATCATTTTTTTTTATGATTTTTGTTGTCTATCTCTGGCTATATTGTGCCATTTTTGATAAGGTTCTCTTCAAAAGGTTGTATTGTTTCAATTTTCAATGTGGTATTGTTGAGAAAATACTATTGTATTTGTTGAAAGAAATATTGTTTCATTTTGGGTTTTGTTATGTGGCTATTATTTTTGTTGGGTTTCGTAGTTGCAGTTTTGTGGGTTTTTCCAACTAGGTTATTGTTGAAACCAATGTTGCTTGATTTATGTCTTCTATTTTGTGGCTATGGTTGGTACATAATAGAATAGATAATATTGTGCACTTTGTGCTTCATTGTAGTGGGTATTGATGATTATTGTTTTCTCTCTTATGCTATATTACAAGTATATCATTTCCAAGAAGGTGATGTTGAAAAGGCTATATTGTTTGCATTTTTTATAAGGTTGTGCTTAGAAAGAAGTATATTTTTTGGATGGGTTTGTCATTGTTAATTTTTGAGAAGGCTATATTGTTTCAATTTTTTAATAGGATTCTATTGAGGAATAATTATATTTTAACTTTGGTTTGTTTCTGTGAATCTTTGTGGGTTTGTGTTTATGGATTTTGTTTTTTGGTTATGTTTGGAACGAAATAAAATTGTTGATGTTATGTAGTTTTTTGTTGGTTGTTGTTGTGTTTCTTGAGCTATATTGTTTCCTCCTCAGAAAAGGGTGTTGTTGACCAGTCTTCCATTTGTTGTTAAGGTGTTGTATTTTTTGTCGATTGTTGATGGGAACTTTGGGTTTTTTTTTTGCCTTTGTTCATTATTGTGTAGTTTTTTGTGCTTTGCAATATCAATAGTGCCCTTTGGGAAATAACATGGAATATTTTAGAGATACTCAAGGAATGGTTTTCTCAATATGCACCTCTTTCCATAGCCAATGGTTGCACTTGCACCTCCACAAAAGCTTGTCCTCCTTACTCACAACTATTATATATATGTGCATATATATATGTATATATATGTCTATCTAAATATATATATATCTATATATATATGTATATATATACATATGTATATATATATATATGTATTTGTATATATTTATGCCTTTTTTTTTGTGTTGGTGGTTGGTATGGAATAAAATTGTTTATCCTTGTGGCTATGTTTGCAATGCAATAAAATTGTTAGTTCGTTATGAAATTTTTGTTTGTATTGTGATTTTTTGTGGGTTGCTTTTAATGGATCCTATTTTCTGCTTATTCCTGCAACATAATAAAATTTAAAAGATGATGCAAATTTTGTCAATTGTTGTTGGGTGGCTTGGGTTATATTCTTCCATTGGTTTGTTACTCTACATTTTATCTAGCATTTTGCAATGAACAATGCATGTATATGGGCATCTAACTTTAGATATATATATGTATATTTATATAAATGTATATATATGTGTATATATATATATTTATATATATGTATATCTATATGTATATATTTGTGTATACATAAATGTATATATATCTATGTATATATGTATATATATGGTAAATGGAAGCCACAAATGAAACAATATAGCCTAAGGTGGACATGAATAGTATGAACTGCATAACATTAACTATTTTATTCTATTGCACCCATTCCCATAGATTGTTGGAAATCACACTCACAAACATATGCAAAACCTCTGCCATAAAAGGCTAGCCCATATACAGCTAAAGTGTATACATATATGTTTATATATATATTTGTATGTCTATATGTATATATGTGTATATCTATATATGTGTATATATTTGTATGTATATATGTATATATATATATGTATATATATGTATATATGTTCATATATATCTCTATATGTAGATATATATATCTATATATATATGTATATGTAAACATATACGTAATGTCCATAACATTTATATGTATATATGTGTGTGTGTGTATATTTATATATATTGTGTATGTATCTATTTAGCTAATATGCTATTTTTGTGATATATATGTATATATATGTATATATTTGGCCGATAGGCTATTTGTGTGAACTTTGCTCAGAATTTTCATAGACCTTCCCATTTCCCAGTCTTCTAGTGGTTGGGAAAAGGTGGCAGATACTTAATAAATTTTGTTAGAATTTTCAGCGGCCTCCTAGTTTGGTGGCCTTCCAATGGCTGTGTAAAAGGTGACGGAGGTAGTTTTTGGCTACCTTGGGAATAGGGTGGCGTGTGGATAGAGAAGGCCGCATAAATTAAATGTTGGACTACATCAGCATTAATTGTTGTATGCTTTGCATGTACTAGCGATGTTCGTCATTGCACCCGTTGTTTAACGCCTCAGGGAACATAATGAATGTCTAGGGAATTATCAATAAGGATTTTTTTGGTGTCATTCTATTGCTATACCTATTATGAGAGTCGTGAGTGACGAGGGTAAGCTTATGTGAAGGTGCAAGCTCTATTAATCTTTTTGTAGCTTCTACGAAGGTGGGCGGAGGTTATGTTATGTTTCTTTTCGTGGGAAAATAGTTGCAAAAGGAAAAGAAAAGTGTCACCTGTGATAATATTTTTCCCATTTTTTTTTGTAGGAAAGCTAGTAGGAAGGGGTGGGCTTGAAGCATGTGGGAAGAGAGTTTTTTGGGAAAAACACTTGGTGATACCATTTGCTTTGTGTCTTGTGGCTTGATTTCTAATTTTAGTGGCCATTGCCAATCGTTGTTTCCTTCCCTGATTTGCATTATTCCATTTTTATTACTATGTTATCAAGAAGGGTATATTGTGTTCTATAAGGCATTGTCATTGTCCCTTGCCAGGCATTAGCTAGGTTGTTTCATTTTCCTTCACCTAGCTCTGGAAAGAGCATTTGAATAGCCACTTTAACAACTCAAAAAAGGTGTAGACCACATGTATGTGCCAGCCAATGCTCTTTTGCATGTTTAATAGAGAGCCTATTGTTATAAGAATCCCTTTTTAAGAATGAAAGAAATAACAAATTTGTCTTGAAATAAATAACTATGTTCTCAATACAATAAATTTGTATACTTTGTTTCCCTTTTTAAATAATGTCTTATTTAATATATATTTCTTATTAAAATGATTTGTAGGTGTGCTTCATGTGGTGCTTAATTATCAAAAGCACATTGATATAGCTAGATATATATATATATATATATATATATTTACACATGTAAATATCTATTTATGTAGAGACTGCTATATCTAAATGGATGTGTATAGCATATATTTTGCCTCATTGTGCAACTGTCTCATTCAAAATTATGGAAAGACCAAACATCTAAACTGAATTTTCCCTCATTTGCCTCAACGAAAAGGCTATGAATTTAAATCTTTTGTTTCCTATAATATATTACCTAGCCCGAAGCAAGGAATTATTATAGGAAACAAAAGGTTTGAAATTGTAGCCTTCTCAACTAGTCAATTGAGGTAAAATGATGTGTGGATGTTTGCTCTCTTCAATGTTTGATGGTATCAACATTGGTGCTTGTATGGTTTACATGTGTTAGTGATAGTTGTGATAACAATTGTTGTTTATTCAATTGTACCTGCAATTTTGTGGTTATCGTTGGTGCATAACTGTATGATTTCATTTTTTTCTTGTGTAGATAATATTTTATTTAGTATATAAGTCTTATTGAAATGAATTCAATCCATACTTCATATGATCATTAATTGGAATACGAAGCTTGTAAAAGTCAAAATACGTTCAAAATTCAATTATTGGAAAATACAATGATTCAAAGGTAAATGTGTGCTTCCCTTGCTTGTTGATATCTTGCATTCTTCTATTGTAGGCTTTGCATCTAATACTTGTTGAAGCACTAAAAAATTTTCTACTATTTTCCATGGGGCATTGTTGTTTGGTCTTATGTTGGATTGAATAAATTGTTTCATTTATCATTTCAATTATTCTTATTGAAAGAGTAAAGGCATTAAGGTTCAATAAGGATGATCTTACCAGTTTTTCTTATAATAATATGTCCAGTAGTCGACTATTGGAAGTAGGATGCATCAAAGGTGCAACATTTAATACTTTTTGAAGTAATAAAACACTACAGGCTATTTTGCATAGGGCATTGTTGATTGTTCTTCTGTGAGCTTGAAGAAATTATTTGGCTTATGGTTTATGTGTGTTGCCAATGGCTACAAAGTAATAAATCAGTTCATGTTTTCATTGGTAAGGCATTCGTAGCTATTTTCTTATATGTTTAGAGGTGCTTCTTATTTGTTTGGGCCTTAATAAGTATTTTTTAGATTGGCAGTTTGTATATAAAGTGTGAGATGAAACATTGTTCTTAGTTTTTATTATACTTGATGTATGTGCTAATATGAATATCGATATTGTTTGCATCTATTTTTGCACACCCGCATAAAACTACAACCCACCATTATGTAGATATGTATGTATGTATCTTGCTCGCTCTTTAAACCAATATTGTTTGATTTATGCCTTCTATTTGGTGGTTATGGTTGCATTGGAATGAAATATTTGATGTTATATAGTTGATATTTGATTGCATTATGGACTATTGATTATTGATCTCTAGGTTGGACTATATTGTTCTATTTTTGATAAGGTGGTGTTCAAGAGGTTGTATTGTTTCAATTTTTTTTAGGGTGCTCATGAATAAATTTTTGTAAGTATATCTATATATATGTACATATATAGATATATATACACCCATATATATATGTATAGTGCATTATTGAAAATTGCATAGACATTCACTTTGTTTTATGGGGAGTTTAAAGACAAATGTTACTTGCACCATCACCCATACACATAAATCATACAACAATTAATGTTGATGCCATTTTGTTGGCCTCCTCTATCATCGTGCCAAAATCTTTTTATTTAAAAAATCAAAAAATAATATTGTTTGATTTATGGCTTCTACTTGGTGGTTATGGTTACATCATAATGAATTGGTTGATATTATATAGTTGATATTTGATTGCATTACAGACTGTTGATTATTCATCTCTAGGTTAGGCTATATTGTTCTATTTTCAATAAGGTGGTGCTCAAGAGGCTATATTGTTTCAATTATTGATAGGGTGTTGCTGAATACATTCCTATCAATATATCTATATATATGTACAAAAATTATTACAAGTGACACTTTTGTTTTTGTTTTGCAAACATCATCTCCTACAAAAAAAAAATAGCCTCCAACCACCTATACAGAAGTATCTATTATATAGATATATCCATAGGTCCTTTACAAACAATAAAATACTATGTACCTAATGTCATTGGCACGCAAACATGCAGATAGGAAATGTAAAGTCACACAAAACAAAATTTGGCCTACTGTTAGCCCTATCATATTGGTTCATTGACCATGATAGGGTCTCATCAAACCCTTGAGCAAGAACATCCAACATCATCAAATAAATATTTCTTATGACACTTACAGTCTATCACTGTAACAACTCCTTTTTTGAGGCTCAAGAAATAATAACTAAGAAGTTGTATTTAATGCATGCTTGTCCTCCTTATATCTATCTTGAACAAGAAGCTAAACCCAGAGAATGACACCCAACAATGCGTTATCAAAAATTGAAACAATATAGCCTTTTTACCAGCAAGACCCTCTGAGAAACAAACAAATATAGTCATAGGGCAATGCCCTTTGAAACATTGTGTAGGTATTTGCTATCTTCTTGGCTACTTGAAAATGAAACTACTACTTATATCCATTCGCACTACATGAAAACCACACAATGATTAATGTTGATGCCATTTCACTAGCCTTGTCTATCGATGCAGCAAATATTTTGTATTTTAAAATAAATAAAAAATACGCTACCTTCATTTCCAAGCCACACTAAATGGAGGCCAAAAATGACACAATATAGCCTATTGTACACAAAAACAATGAACAGTACATTGTGCATAACAACATCAATTGCATAACATTCAGTATTTTATTTCATTGCAACCATCACCACAAAATGAAAGCCATATATTAGACAACATTGGTATCAACTGTTAGCCATATGGTGGATCGCGAACAACCTTGGAAAGCACAGCAACAACTCCATACAAAATCAATGCTACAAAATCCTAACCATGAATCAAACAATATTGGTTTGACTAAACTATATAGTCTTTTCCCAATAAAACCTTACCAAAAAGGAAACAATATAACCTAAGGCAAAGAATGAAAATCAACACTGCCTTGCAGAGAACAGTGCAACCTGTATAACATTAACTATTTCATTGGGTTGCAACCATGGCCACAAAAATATTACTTGCAACAACACATATGGAACACCCACAAAACACAAAAAGGTTTGCAGTCACAAATTGATTCAAACTCTCCACCAAAAAATGGAAACCATAAGTGAATCAATATTGGTTTCAACAACATTCCAGATGGAAAAGGTCACAAAAAACACATGGGATTACCTTTTCCCCAACCATTGGTGCAAAATTGAAGCCATAAATGAAACAAAGTAGTTTGTAAATATATATGTGCTTGTGGCAAGCTATATTGTATCATTTCCCACCATTGGCTTGTTAAGAATTCTATGGAAATTTTTTGTGTTCCCCTAAGGATTTAAGAAGAAGTGTCCCCTAGAACCATCAGCCCTAGATTCATATCAAAGAACAATGCACACTTGGTTTTGGATGAGTTTTTTGCTGTGAATTTTTTCAGTACCCCTCCATTTTGCTCTTTTGATCGACCAGTGTTGTTATGTATGCTTCACTTCTATTAGCACTCTGATGTTGATACTTGGTTACTTTTGACCGCTATCTGTTAATCGATGTAAACATTATATTTTGATGTGATGGGATTTTATTTAGATGTTATCATTATGGCATGTTTTGTATTTGTGTACCAATTATTTAATTTAAAATGTTTTATGCTTTAACTATATTGTGGTTGTTTGACTCGTCAGTTTTAGAGCCTGTATTGGTGAAGGGGACATGATTGTATCACTCGCTTGCGAGCGCCCTACGATTCTGAGATTTCCACTCCACATTGTGTATTATTATATCTATATTTACATGTTCGATATCCTCTTTGGTTGGAGGTTAACAGGTACATGACATAGACACCACCTGGCATCACAGGTTTGAGCATGTCCATTGACCAATGGTTATCGATTGGGAGATAGTAGCTAGGTTTCTGTGTCAAGTCGTCACCCTAGTCATAGTTTGTCATCGGGTTTAGCAATTTGGATAGGTTCATTCCTCCCTGGCTATCTTTTTCAATTTGTATTTTAAAGGCTATTAAATGGTGGGTATGGTTAAAGTGATGATTTAACATATCTAGTTTCAATGTTGAATATTATTTTATTTCATTGGTTATTTTGGTTTAATTAATAAAATCATTTTTAGATTATTGATTAACTTGGTTAAGGGTGATAAATTAAATGAAATGGTTGTTTCAACATTATTGTATATTAGGATTCAAATTTAAATGGAAATGGGAATCATGTTATATGTTTAAGTTAAATTTAAAATAAAAATAGAAATGTGGATTATATTTCATTTTTTGAAATTTTGAATAAAACACATTCTTGCAATTTTGAGATTTTGGTTTTTAATTGGGAATTATGAAAATTTGAAATGTCATTCTTTGAAAGTAAATTATTTAAAAAAAGAAATATCCTCCAAAAGCTCAATAAATTTAGTGGGTGGGATATTTTAGGGGTTTGACCAAATTTGGGGAAAGCTCTATGTAAAGAAATGAAAATTCATTTGTTTTTCAATTTGGATTTTGGTGGAGAGTTTTGTTGTGGCTGAATTTGGAGTTGAAGAGGAGATTGGAATCACCATTGTTGGAGTCTTCAAGCTTGGGGAGAAAACACCAGGTTCATCTTCATTTCTTGTTTCTCTTTTGCAATAATCTTCTAATTTCTTGTTGTTGTTTGAAAAAACTTTTGAATGCTATTTTAGATGCAAAGAAAACCATGTGAAATGATTTCAAAATTTACAAACTGTGGTTGGATTAGGAAAGATGAAACCAAAACAACAATCACAATGAGAATAAGAGGAAAACCCCAAAAAAAATCTTCATTTCAAACTGAAAATTCCAAACCCTATTGTTGTATTATCAAATTTGTTACATTATTCCAAATTTTGTGTTCATTTTCTCAATATGACTAAAAATGAAGTTATGAGTATAAAAATTTATAAATAAACATGTGTATATATATATATTTCTTTATATATATATATATATAAATATACACACAAGTATATTTATAAATATACAAGAAATTTCTGTAAAGATTCCTATTCTTCTCTATCTCGGCCATTTTTTTCTTGTTTTAAATTAAATATATATATATATATTAGGCATGGAGGGGAGAGCCATAGCCACCCCCTGTGGCCCTTAAGGAGGTGTCTTAAGGAGGTGTTGCTCCCATGCAACACCCCCCCCAGTGGGAGGCGCTGCCCACACAACACCCCCCGTATGTGGGAGGCTGCGTGGCAGCTTGGCCTTTCCCATGTGGGAGGGGCCCCTGCCCAAATATGGGTTGCTTTTGTCATTAAAAATCTAATTCATTTTTTTTATTTTTTAAATATTATTTTAATATTATTTATATTATATAATATTATATATAATATATATAGTATATTATATATATAATCTATATATGTTATGTATATATATAATATTATTTTAATATTTAAATAATATTCCTTTTTTTATATAATAATTTATTTATATATATATATTATATATATACTTATGTATATATATATATCATATACTTTAGTGTGTATATGCAAGTATATAAGGTGTATATGTATATTTGATATATTTTTAGATAAATTATTTTGTTAAATTTAACTATTTTATTTCAATGAGTTTAGAAATTTAAATATATATACCAAGTGTATACTTTAAGCATATATATTTCGTTTATAATTGTACTCATGTATAGATAAAATTTAGTTGCTTAATTTATTCGAGGTTGAAATAAAGACTAATTTATTTTAATTAAATATTTATTTGTTAAGTGATTTTGATTATGGAATATAATTGTGAAACTTAGAGTAAATGATTTGCGTTTAAATATTTCAATGTCGTCAAATGAATTGAGTATATTTAATTGGATAAATGTAAGTAAAGGATACTGAGATTGACTAGATTTAGGAAATCCTCACATTAGCTTATTTAATTACTCAAATTTTTTTAGTGTTGACTTGTTCTTTCTCGAGGTTCATGAAAATAGGGTAAATGTTGTAAAGTCTTCCATAAAGGGGTTCGATTATTGGTTTGGGTTGTCATTTTGAAATTCAACCTTTGGATTCCTTCGGTAGTGCATCTAATCGTATCTAGATTGTTTAACCTGATTATTGTGAACGGGAGGTGTCGACTTGATGTCTTGGATAGGAGTCATTTTCCTTAGGTCGCACTTGTGTACCCTTGAGTGTGGATTTACTCCACGTGTTGTCTTAAAGGAGTGGCTTGCAATGAAGGCCGACACACAAAGTGGTGTCAAGGAAACTCTTTGCAAGTTAGTTAATTCAGTGATAACATAATAAAATTTTAGAGGCTTAGGTTGTATCAAACACTTAACAAGATTAATTTTGCCTCGCTCATGGACCCAAGAGCTAGTATAGACTTGGGATTAGACGAGAAGGCCTGGAATGGCAAGATCATTGTCTCGTCTCTATGAGAGGCACTTGATTCTACA
>VDFB02009709.1:15381-101577 GCA_007258455.2 Sequoia sempervirens | reverse complement strand
TTGCAAAAATTAGAAAGAGGATTGATTCACTATGCATGGTGAATGATTCCACCCTAAGATACAAATTTGAGTCAGAAGCAATTTCAGATCCCCAACTGTTAGAAAAAATGTTCTGTACAGAAAAGTCCTAATCTAGGACTGATTCACCCAAGGTTGCGAATGAGTCGCAATCAGCCCAAGTTTAGATTTCATCAACTTTTTAGATTGTTCTCTAGTCCTGTACAACTTTCCAAGTGCACATATTTTGAGAAACAACTTTATGTTGGATTAAAAGTTGCATTTTTGTTCATTATTTTAGTATTTTGCAAACAAGGCTGTGTTTTCAAACATTGCAGATATCTTACCTTTGTATTCATTTTCAGCCACATAGATTAATCCATTGTATTTAGTTAAGTCCATTTACATTAAAAAAATTTATAAACATCCTAATTTGAGTGATACATAAGCATTTTTGGCCCTATCTCTCTCCTTTTAGGTGAAAAACCCTAGAAGTGCAAGAGTAGTCCATATGGTCCCAAAATCTATGTTTTTAGGATGAACTTATCCAAAGGGGTGCTAGTTTAACTAAGTGTGTGAGAAAGATTCATTCCCACACACCTAACTAAACAAGATGATTTTGATTTGGTCTAAGTGATTTACTAAAAGTCTAGCATAGGGATGTTTCCAAAGTTCTAGAAAGTTGTTTGTGAGGTGGATTTTGATAAATGTTTTGAGGATGGATGGAGGTGTTTGTTTTGATGCTAGATGAACCTAGAAGAATTTTTTTTACAATAGCAAGGAATTGAAGAATGTGCATTACCCTATAAATGACTCAAACCCAAAAGATCAATGCTCTAAATGAGGGGCTCATATTGGACATACAAGTTTGGATCATCCCTAGAAAGATTTGTATAAAAGTTTCTTACCAAGATGTTCTTATTGCGGTAGAGCACCACAATGTGTTTCTTAATAGCCTTTTGGCTATGATATCTAAGTTTGAAATGGTGGCATGTGGACCTTTGTTTAGTAATTTTGACCTTGTGAGAAATAATGAAGACAAGCATGTGTGTGGGGTTCAATTATGGTTTTATCTTGATTAATGACTTATTTTTACCACATCAACTTGTCTTGTTTAAATTTGAAATTAAATGTTTGTGTCTAAGATCCTTTTCATTCTAGGAGGTCCATAATGTGAAGGTCAAAAAGCTAAGGCCATAGTTTCACTAGGTTGACTTTTAAGAGAGTGAATTGAGAGATGAGTTCAATACTTAGAAGCCTCTAAAGATGAGATACTTAGGAAAAATAATTAGTATTGGACTCTTCAAAGGGTTTGAAATTTGAATTATTTGTTTAATGTTTATTTCAATGTTTTAGAACCAAGCAATGTGTCCAACTGACTCGTAAGAATTCACAACCTGGGCTAGAAGAGATACTACTTGTTGATTCCCTACTTGGATTACTCCAAACACTAAGACAAAGTGAACAACTAGAGATTTGGTAACACTGGTTCCCCCTTACATGGCATAGGCACACCAAATCTCAAAACTCAAATATGATAAGGATTTTATATTTCTACAATGAATAGTGGAATGTAGGGCAGCTTTAGAATGACTGTTCTTACATTAGCAAGTAAAATGTATTTGTGGTCTATAAAAAAATGGTTCTTAACTTTGCTACTTAGGGACATGGCACCTTGCGAGTGTCCAAAAATCCACCAAAGGTTTTAATCACTCCTACTAGGGGCTCTTATATGTTTTACAATAGTATCCCATTTTGAATGACACTGTATGGGTAAGGCCAACATACAATGAGGACTTGATAGTTTAGTATTATCCATTTATATACCAGTCCAAGTGAAAAACTAGTTGGAGTCACCTCAAGTTCTCCTTTCATATGTCTCTAAGGTAGGCCCCTCTAAGGGTAAATAAAAGTAAGAAAAACATAATTCCTCAGAATCTTCAATTTGGATCACTCTAGGTGTGAGAAGAGAGCATAATGTGTTTTCTTTACACTAGAATGGTGTTCATTTTAAAAATCCAAAACCAAATGTGTGGGTGATTATGCAAATTCCATAAGATTTCTTTTATTCTCAAGGTCACCAAATGGTGTGAGAGAAGAACATACACACCTTAAGAAAAGTTACAAATAATAAGACAATGAAGACACTAGTTTTTTTTTAACCTTCAAAGCAATGGTGAGTTCATTTTAATCACCAAATTGAGTGTGATTTTGTCTCATTTAATTTTAACCAATTAGAAAAGCTCAAGTCAATGATTAATTTTAAAGCAAAAAATAAAGCTAGTTGGCCCTAAAATAGAAGATGAAAAGCAGTAATGGAAATCCTAGGGTATTATAATGAGCATTAATTTTTTTTTTTAATTTTCCAAGTTGATGTATTTTCTCTAATCTACAAACGCAATGCTAGATAGCAAAGGTGATGCTACTATGACAAAGGTGGCGCTCTAGTGAAAAGCAGAAGTCACACTCTATAGTAGATAGAGAGTGTGAATGCAACGTAGTAAATGCAAAAGTAGTGTTGAAGCAAAAGTGGCCGTCTGGTGAACTTGCAAAATCAAAGAAAAATCTAAGAATGCAAAGGAGATGTAGTAGAAAAAGTGATGTGATAGAGAATAGTGACAATGGTTCTGGACAGAAAAAGTGACATCGAAAATACAGGAAAAACTGCATCTACAAGCAAAGGAAGCACTCTAGATATGAAAAATAATGTTGCCTTCTTGTAGTTGCAAAAAACATAATTTTTTAGTGAAAAACATGAAATTTTAAGTGGTTTTCCCTCCTAGCACCAAAATGTGAATGGTGATATGCAACTAGCTAACAATAGAAAAAACAAACAAGATTATTCGTGTTATAAAGCACAAACAACTAATGCCTATGCAATACTTGATAAAACAAAGATAAGAAAACAGAAGAAAAACATGAAATAACACAAAATGAAAGCATGTAAACCTATCTAACTAGACAAAACCTCCATCTTATAGGGGGATTGGTGCCACTTTGATGTGGAAGGTAGCCCTTTCCCAATCCCTTTGATAATCTCCAAGATGCAAATGATTCCAAGTGTATGATATTGATGCAAAATGATGAAAACAAGCTAAAGTGTGATGAAAATGAGTGTAAATGAGTGATGAATGTTCCTATAGTGAAGGCATGGTAGATGGATTTGTAAGAGAATGATGAGAATTGAATGAAAATGGTTGAGATGTAAGAGGGACAAGATGGCATGTAAGAAGCCATTTAAGGAAAAGGTGGCTCTTGTAAAAGCATTAAAGACCTTTGTAGAGGCTATGTAAAAGCCTTTGGGGAAATTGTTAGAGAATATTCCAAGGAATATTCCTTTGAGGAGAGGAAAATAGGCTAATTAGTTAATTAGATGAAATTATTTTCATGTGCAAGTTGGTTAGTTGATCAGGGGTTTAGTTGACCAAGGTTGAGTCAAAAGCTAGAGAAATGGGTAATGAGGATTAGGAGGAGATTAGAGTTAATTAATTCAAAATTAAATCAACTCAAGTGGGTTAGGGGATTTATGAAATTTGATTTATTTAATCAAATGAGAGGACTTTAGGGTTTTAATTAAATAATTTGATTTATTTAATTAAATGTGGTGAACATTAGTGAGCAAGAAGTGAATTAATCTAATAAATTTAATTACTTGATTAATAGTAGAAATTGATGAATTTAACTAAATAATAAATATTATTTAATTAATTTAGTGCATGAATGATTTATGAAGAAATGATGTTAATTAGAATTAGATGTATAATATCAATCAGGACTATTTGAGTGTTTACACTTGTTATATCAAATTAAGGATTACTCACCGCATTTGGCTATCATAATCAACATCCCCCCATCCACTTTCTTCTAACATTAACTATTTCCCCCCACCATGTCTATCCTACTAGTCCCCCATCCCCCCTACACACCTAAATTGGAGTACATGTATCATGACACAAAAAACAAACAATTAGACCTACATGACTTTAATAAGCGAATTTTGAGTACAAAACTAACAAAAGCCATTAAAAAAGTGTCAAATTCATGGATGGATTAAGAGATGGAAAACTATCACAAGGCATCCACCACCATCATGAGTCCTCCAAATATTTTTCCTTGATGCCAATTTGTTGCCAAAACCACCATAAGAGGCAAAGTAAATGTAAATAGATTGACATCCAAGTTACAAATTAATAATTATCAATGGCATGAGATTCACACACATCCCATCAAAACATCATTTAGGAAATATGCATAATAAAATTTACACATTATTAGCATCAAATAAATTCATATACATTAGCATTAAACACATTCATTTATCATATAGTCCATTGCCACAAATGTATTTACTGTGAATTTATATAACATTTCTAACTGCATACTCTACAAATAAAACCATTTACCATATAAGGATCCTTAATTTCTCACATAAAGGTGCACTTCAACACATAGAACTATTGTTCTCCTAGCTTATTTTATTAATTTTTGTATTTGAAATCACTACAACAAAGTTCCATTATTGATTTCTTGATCCTGGTTTTGTAATCAAGAGGTATGGAAGATGACATTTGAAAGAAAATAGGACATGAGGTCCACTAGCTAACTCACCTTTATGTGAAAGGAAACAATTTTATAAAACCATCATACCTCATGCATATCATAATAAAATCATAACATCCATTACATAATAATACACAAATGTACATCCTCATTATCCATCAGTAACACATAGCATAAACATTATAATATAAAATCCATAAAACATTAAATATTTCACATGCATAATTAACCACCATCACATAATTTAAAGCCATAAACACATCTCCATAAGCTATATAGAAAAAAAATAATCATATCATATATATCAAAATAATAAAGTCATGATACAAATGTATGATAATCTCTTGTTTGTACAAAATGTTGAAGCCATCCTAGGCATAACTCCAAAAGGTCATAATCAATATCCACTCTCCTATGCTCCCTACATCTGATCACTTGTCAGGAGATCTTTGTGGTGGATCCCTCCATGGTACTTGTGGTGGAACCATCGTAACTGATGGCCCTGAGCAAGATAGTCCATGTGACCTAGTACTAATTGAAACACAGGCTATCTTCTACTCTATTGGCACTACTTCCTCATATTCTTTCCTCCATCTCTCTACCTTCCAAGTAGCATGACCAAACTCTATGAACCCAACTACCACTCCACCATCAAACATATCGTGGGCTACATCCCACTCCTGGTGAAGCCTATCTACATCCCTCTACAACTGACCCAACTTCCCACCATCTCCCCCAACACCACCTCCCACATCCAACAATCCCTATAACTTGATCACCTTTGCTCTAGTGGCATCTCTCTCACCAAATAATGTCACCACCTTTTCCCTAGTTGCATCTCTCTCACTGGCTAATACCTGTGCAACTTCCTAGGCTACATCCCTCTCTATTGTTAATGTGGCAATATGACCATCCATCTAACCTGGTAATCAAACCACATTGGCCCATTCCATATCCCTCTTTCCCACAACCTGAAGGTGGGCCTATTGTGCTTAATCACACTCTTAATAGAGCCATTCCCTCTCTAATGACACCACATCTACCTAGGCCTATAAATCACCACCCCTTTGATGCACACTACATCCCTCCTCTCCCTCCCCTCCTCCAACTCCCTCCTCTCCTCCAACTCTGTCCTCTCCTCCAATAGAATCCTTTCCTACAACCTAATCTCCCTAACCATCATCATCATCCTCCTCCTCACTCTCATCATCATCACTACTCTCATCAGAACTATTGCTACTCTTTGAGCTACTACTACTACTCTCATCACCATTACCTTGTGCTACCACTACCTATTCCTAAGGAATATTCAATCAAACAGGTCTAAATCTCTCCCACTAGGTATCATACTTTGTTGTGGTGCCTACATCTACAACCTCTCATCGAGGATCCCAAGCCACTATTAGTGTGTCCCTCAAACTCTAAAACATTGTGTCATACTCAATAAAACCACCCCACTATCGCTTCTCATAAGCCACCCTACCAAATATTGCCTCTACTTGTGGAACCCCTATTGCTGACCAAACTATTGTAATACTCGCACTGGAAAATATCTCTTGATGATAGCCTAAGTCCACCCTATCAAATAATGTACTCTCTAAATATACATGTAAAGGTGCTCATCCTCCCAAACTTCATAATTGATATCCAACCACCAAATGAAGGAATCCATCTCATAAATAACTGTTTGCCAGTGATTGAGCTCACCTAGATTTCATTGATGTTGTAACCTTGCATACATAAATTCTTAAGCATATCTAGCCCCCATTGTTTTTCACATACTAGAAACAACACAACAATATGCTCAAATGCCCATATTTGCAATAGAGTAACCCCTGTAGCTAAACTTTGGTTGTCTTTGCAGACTACATAATGAAGCTCCTTGTACAAATCTCCTAACACTAGTGCCCCCCATGAATACAATATACCATAATCAAACATGAACTCCATCACTCCTATCTAGTATAATGTGAATCCCTGTGACCTCCAATCTAGAATCAAGGTACCAATAATCAATGCAGCTACAAAAATATAGATATCTATCTATATCCCTAATCCTACATCCAAATTCAACTCCACACCTCTGATGGGAAGATCTTGACAAGTAAACACATTATATAGTGCAACCCTCACCCCCTAGAGTCGATACTCTACTAACTCCCTGTGAATCAATAGTCATCGAATCCACCACACATCCTACAACATGACTCTGGCCTCACTAGTTGACAAATGAAAATTGCTAGTCTCACTATGCTACTGCTCTACCAATGTTGTCATAAGGGATCTATGTGCCCAAATCCGGGGCATGCAGGAAACAAAGTATAATCCTATCAAATGGAACTAGTCATTATCATCTAGTGTTAGCCTCTATCACAACATCCCCATAACTTCCATCTACGACTCCTATGACTATAGGACCTTCAGTTCCTCCTGCATCATTGCATACACTAGCATCAATCTTTTTATCCAAACCATGACCTTATTTTTAGCCTAATTCACTTACCCTCCCATTCTCTATGAAATCACACTTTAATTTGGGAACAATCACTATTTTATCAGATGTAAACGCTCTAATTTTTTACCCAAGCAACACTTTACGCAATCACAACACTTTCTTGCATAGGCATGTCAATTTTTGACATAGGTTTTGCATTACACATGTACCATTTTCTAAATCCCCCATGTGCATGTGTGCCAAATGCATGAACCATGATTTTTAACATGGGCATCAAAATTGATCGTAGGCATTGCAGAAATGCAGGCACAATTTATTTGCATGCAAGCACCACAATTGTTCTCTTAAACACTATTTCATGAAATGATGTATTCGTTTCCCAAACTTTTCCTCCTAATTTGACCTACCCTGGACCCACCTAACCTAACCTAAAACTAGGGGATAGGTAATGTACCAACTCTCTTGCATCCTCTACCCATTGATACTCCCGAACCCACTCCGCATGATGCATATCACAAGGAATCTATGACATTGCTCTGCTATGCCACCTTAGCTTCACTCCTCCAATCAAAAGTTGAAAATGACTTTCTGGGCCCCTCTAAGCCTATTTTTAGGCTATTTAACCCTAATTAAGCCCTAATCAACGCCTCCCCAACCCTAATTTCTTTTCTACTAGATGCATCAAAGTTCTTGTTCTCCCTCCCTATTCCACTTCATTTCTCTATTTCTTCTCCAAAAAATTTCTAACTTTTTCTTCTAAACCAATCCCCATCATTTTAGCTCACATTTTTCATTGATCCTATTTGAAAATATTTTTTCAAAATTCTTCTAGTCAGTCTTTCGATGGGGCATCACCTCCTAGACAACCCTCCATTCCACTAGGGATTTTTTTTAAAATTATTTGATGTAGTATCACTTTGGACACTGCATCAAAGAGGTGAAAATTGTAGTCACCCCAAACTCGACTTTACTTTTGCTTAATTAATTAAACAATTTTACTAATTTACCCATTTTTCCCCCTCTAATTAATTAAATATATTTATTTGATCAATTAATTTATTATTCCTCTTATCATTAATTAAATACTTTATTTAAATAATTATATCACATTCTAAAGCTATAGTTCTTCTAACCAATTAAATAATTAGGTCATTATTTAATTGATCCCATCAAATCCCCCTTACCTCTAAAAATCCAATTATGTTAATTAATCCTTGACTAATTAATGTACTAACCTCCATTAGCCCATTGATAGGAGGTTGGATGAATCAATCACTGATTCATGCTCTGGGTCTTGCTTGGAAGACCTCTAGGGTGTCTCACTCCACCACTTGCAACCTATAGGACCTCTTCCTTCTTAGGTCCCCTGATTTCCCCTTGCCAACCCAACTATCAACATAGATCCTCCTACCAAGTCAAGACTTTGTGCAATCTTGAAACCCTTGCCTTAGCCCTTAATCCACCTAAAGGCTACTAATCCTCCAAATTTGAACTTAGTTTTACAAGGTTGTGGAGGTGCTTCTAAAGTCATCAATCCATCCTACTAGGTGTATTAGGGGTCCACCTAGCTCCATCTATAGGTCGCTTCCACCAAACCCTTCTATTAGGCCTAGAAGGCTACTAGCCCTATTAGGTCTCCTTTTCTGAGAAATTAGGGTTTTTCCCAAGTCTTTCCAAAGAACACCCCAAACTTTCCCTGGGATTCCTGGTTCATATGCCCACCTCTCAAGGATTTTTGGGGTCTTGGGTCACAACTAGCCGTACAAAGCCCTAACCTGAAAATGAGCAAAACTAGGCCTTTTAAACCCTTTCCTAGCTTCTCTGCAAACTATTAAGTCCTTCCCTCACA
The DNA here is from genome assembly GCA_007258455.2 of Sequoia sempervirens. Taxonomy (NCBI): domain Eukaryota; kingdom Viridiplantae; phylum Streptophyta; class Pinopsida; order Cupressales; family Cupressaceae; genus Sequoia; species Sequoia sempervirens. The sequence goes on along the minus strand of VDFB02009709.1, from coordinate 92,716 downwards.
AGATGGATTGTTGGAGTTTCTTTCTCCTTACCATGTCTTGGAAAGACTCATGCCTACCTTCTCCAAAAGGTAATTTTTCAGGAAATTGACAACCCTGCAAATCAAGTGCTCTGCACTAAGGTCTTCCCTAGCCAGACACTTTCCTGGCTCGCCTAGGGAAAGACTTCCACAGTAGCTCTTGTGCTTTCAAAGGCCCTAAACCCTACCATATGTACATCCATGGATTCTAGTCACTATTCCCAAAGGGCCGTACAATTTGTACGATGGGAGAGTGAACTAACACTCCATACTTACAAACTGCCTGGTTCAGACCAGCAACAGTATAGAACCACAACTATTTACAAACAATGCTTGAAATTGAATAAAGAAACTATCTAATTCCACACAATGCTCGAATAACAACTACTCTTCCTCCTACACAAATTACAGTGTCGTGATCAATCCATTATAACATCACTTCAATGCAAAAACCAGAAAATACACACACAATCACAATTGCTTTCCTTGAATTCACAAAACTTCAAACAGTATCAAATGCTTCCAACCCCACTCCAATGCTAAGGCATCCCATAAATAGGTCACCAAATCAGTTATCCTCTCCCTTTGGCTCTTCTTGGCCGGTTGTAGCTCCAATTGAGCAACATTTTCAAAAAAAGTTCAAAAATCCTAAGAATCTAGAACCTCATTTTGAGCTAGAACCTTATGACACCTATTTTATGGTCAACATGACCTTCATCTAATCAAAACCAACAAAAATGCCACTAAGGCTCACATACAAAAGAACTAAATTAGATTTCTTAGTTGTCCTAGACAGACCTTCTAAACAACCTATGGTAACCTATGGGTGCTCCTGCGCCATTCTCCCCCTCTACCCAAACACTAAGGAATGTGGGGAGAGATCAAAGACAGGTCAATGCCACACTTCTTGAAATGAGCTTCTTCCACCCATGTAGCCTCAGACTCTGGTTTGTCTTTCCATTGTATGAGATGTTCCATGTACACCTTGTGCCGAGTAGACTTCTTCACTCTGGATTCCAAGATCCTTTATGCCTGCAGCTTGTCTTTAGGTGGTAAGACTACAGTACTCAGATCCTCCAAAACATTTGTATTGGCCAGAGTCATATCAGTTACTGATCCTTTATACTTGATCAATTCAGCCACATTAAACACTGGTGAAATATTTAAGTCTGCAGGAAGTTTCACCTTGTAAGCATTCTTTCCATACTTGGCTAACACCTTACATGGTCCCACTCTCTTCATCTGCAACTTAGTTGGTACTCCTTTCTACAATCTAGATTTGTTAAGATGGACCATGACATAGTCACCTACTGCAAATTGGAGATCTTTTCTAGACATATCCACCTTAGCTTTCAACTTGTGAGTAGCCTCTGTGATTGTCTTCTTCACTTTCTCCTGAATCTCCTTCATGGTCTGAGTGAAATCTTCTGCATGGCCACTCCTATGCTCCATAGCTCCTAGATCTCTGAGCTCACACACACCTCTTGGGTGCATACCATATACTATCTCAAAAGGACTCCTACCTGTGGTCCTATTCACACTGTCATTGTAGGCATATTCAGCTTGTGATATGACCAAGTCCCATGTCTGTCCATACTCCTTGGTGAGGCATCTTAGAAGGTTACCTAACACTCTATTTATCACCTCAGTTTGTCCATCTGTCTGAGGATGGTAAGCTGATCCAAAAGACAAGTTAGTACCCAATCTGCTCCATAGAGTTTTCCAAAAATGACTCATAAACTTCACATCTCTGTCTGATACAATGCTCAATGGCAATCCATGGATCCTCACAATCTCTTTGAAGAAAAGATGAGCAATATAGCTAGCATCATGGGTGGTCTTGCAGGGAACAAAGTGACTCATTTTACTGAACCTATCTACCACCACATAGACACTATCAAACCCTGTCTTAGTTTTAGGGAGTCCTACCACAAAGTCCATGCTAATGCATTCCCATGGCCTGTTGGGAATAGGTAGAGGTTGATACAAACCTACATTGCTAGCTCCCCCCTTGGCTTTCATACAAACTACACACTGCTCCACATACCTTCTGACATCCCTTGGCAACTTGGGCCAATAATAGAACCTCTGCACTAATTCCAGTGTCTTATTGATACCAAAATGACCACTGAGACTACCATTGTGCTTCTCCTGGATGAGATTCTCTCTCATTGAACCTTTGGGAACACACAACTGATTCCCCTTGAACAAAAGTCCACTCTGCAATGTATACTCTGAGAATTGACTGTGAAAGTGATTCTCAAAATCAGAACATACCTTATATGCTTTAGAGAAGTCTTCATCTTCTCCATAGAGATCCTTGAAACTCTCTATCCCAATGCTTTTGAATTGAATCTCTTGCACTGTCAGCAACCTCCTACTTAGTGCATCTGCCACCTTGTTCAACTGTCCCTTCTTGTGTTTGATAGTAAAGGTAAAGGCTTGGAGGTACTCCATCCATTTCAAGTGTCTATTACTCAACTTTTCTTGTGTGTTGATGTAGCTAAGTGCCTGGTTATCAGTAAACACTACAAACTCCTTAGGTAGGAGATAATGTCTCCACTTTCTAAGAGACTGCACTAGAGCATATAGTTCTAAGTCATAAGTAGAATACTTCTTTTTAGCTTCATTGAGCTTTTCACTAAAGAAAGCTATAGGTCTGCCTTCTTGGCTTAGTACTCCTCCTACTGCAATTCCACTGGCATCACATTCCACTGTGAATAGCTTATCAAAACTAGGTAACAAAAGGATGGGTTGAGTTGCCACTTCTTGTTTCAACTTCTCAAAACCCTTCTCTGCTTCAAGAGTCCATTTAAACTTAGTCTTTAGGCCACCCTTGATAGTATCAAGCACTGGTGCACAAATGCCACTAAAGTTCCTTATAAACTTCCTATAAAACTGAGCTAACCCATGAAAACTCCTTACCTCTGTCCCGGTGGTTGGTGTAGGCCAATTTAGGATAGCTTCCACCTTGCTTGGGTCCATCTTCAATGATCCTTGGGATACTACAAACCCCAAATACACAAGCTCTTGTTTGAAGAACTCACACTTTTCTAGGTTGATGGCTAACCTCTCCTTCTGCAACCGTTTAAGAACCATCTCCACATGCTTCAAATGTTCCTCTGCTGTCTTACTAAAGATGAGTATATCATCTAGATACACCACCACAAATATACCTATGAAATCCTTAAGCACTTCATTCATGAGCCTCATGAATGTGCTAGGGGCATTTGAGAGGCCAAATGGCATCACTCTCCACTCATACAACCCATCAGTTGTCTTAAAAGTTGTCTTCCATTCATCCCCATCTTTGATTCTAATCTGGTGGTATCCACTCTTGAGATCCAACTTAGTGAAGTACTGTGCCCCTCCAAGACAGTCCATCAAATCCTCTATCCTAGGAATAGGAAACCTATATCTGATTGTAATCCTATTGATAGCCCTAGAGTCAGTGCAAAGTCTCCACTTACCACCTTTCTTGGTTGCTAAGACCACTGGTATTGCACATGGACTGATGCTCTTCCTAATTAGTCCTTGGTCTAATAACTCCTGCACTTGCCTAGCCACTTCCAGGTTCTGATCTGGTGTGAGCTTATAAGCTACTTTGTTTGGCAATGAAGCCCCTGGTATGAAGTCAATCTGATGACTGATAGCTCTCTTTGGAGGTAATGTTGCTAGTGTTCCATCACTGACTATGTCCTTGAACTTCTCAAGCAACTTTGGACTTCCTCTGGGATAACTGTCTTCCTGGCCTTGTCTTCTTCCTTGGGTTGCACCATAACAACATATCCTTCACCTCCTTGCTGAAGAGTGTTGATAAACTCCTTGCCACTGCTTAACAAGACACTAGGGGTCTTTGACTGTCCTTCTTCTTCATCCAATAGTGACTGTAACTTGAATGTTTTACCATCCTTCTTAAATGAGATGGTGTTCTCCTTTCCATCATAGATAGCTCCTCTGTCATATTGCCATGGCCTTCCCAATAGAAGATGGCATGCATCCATAGGCAACACATCACAAATCAGTTTGTCTTTGTACCCTCCAATGGAGAATTCCACTTTTGTCTGCTCATTCACAAGAACACTCTGCCCTTTATTCACCATGTCACCTTGTAAGGATTAGTGTGGGGTACCTTCTCCAACTTTAACTTCCTCACTGCTTCCTCTGAGATAATGTTATCAGTAGACCCTAAATCCACTATGACTTTGCACACCTTCCCAAGTATTTTGCATCTCACCCTGAATAAGGCTCTCCTTTGCTTTGGCTCTTCTTTGACTGGTTGTCTGATTAGAACCCTACTAAACATCAAGTTCTCCCCCATTTCTGACTCAATGTGACTAACCTCTGGTGACTTGACACTTATAGTGTCTTCTTGAGCATATGCTACTCTCTTTTCTATATTTGAAGAAGATGCTTTCTCCGAGAACCTATAAGCTGGATGTCCTACTTGACCACAGTTGTAACACTTCATGCTAGCAAAGTAAGAGTTACTTCTACCTGTACCTCTTCCTCTGTTAGAACCTCCTTGAGATCCTCTACCTCTTCCATAACCTCCTCTAGAAGTTGTTTCACTTCCATGCTCTGTGATTTTAGACTCTCCCTAATTTCTTTATTCAGTCCCTCTACTTTGGTATCCACCTCTATGTCCTCTTTGATCTCTGCCTTTTCCTCTGCTCTTGGAAGCCTGATCTTGTTTCCTCTTACTTCTCTCTTCAATTTTCATAGCCAATTGATAACATTGGTGCATTTTTTTGGGACTTAGAAGAGTCATCTCCTCTTGAATGTTCCACTTCAAACCCTTAAGGTATCTAGCCACCTTAAGACTTTCATCCTTAGATACATTAGACCTCATGCAAAGTTTTTGAAACTCCTCTGTATAGGAATTTACATCTTGGTCTCTTTGTCTCAAGCTCTGTCTTTTCTTATGCAACTGAATTTCATAATCATCTAGCATGTATGCTTCTTTCACTTTGGCAACCATTCCCTTCCAAGTGGAAATAGGTTTCTTTCCTTCCTTTTCTCTCTCTGTCTGAATGAACTTCCACCATGTCAAGGCAGAACCTCTCAATCTTGATTTGGCCACCTTTACCTTTTGTGCTTCAGTGACTCCATCACACTCAAAATGGTTTTCCATTCCCTCTATCCAATCCATGACTAGATCAGCTTCCAATTTCCCACTAAACAGTGGTATGCCTTCAAGTGCTTTTCCACTCATAGCCTTCAATGCCTTCAAGAAAGGCTCTTCTTGCAAAACAGGGTCAAGTTCAGGGATCTTGTCTTCCTCTGCAACCTCTTCACTCTTGGGTACCCTTCCTTCCAACTTATCACTAACCTCATCGGTCTTAGTCTACACATTACTCATTGCTTGCTCAAGTTGGGCTATTCTTTCCCTCAATAGCCTATTGTCTTCCTCCTGATCTTCGACCTTCTTGGCCAATTCTATATTTGTCACCATGATTGTAGAACCACTAGACTCAATCTCTGACATACAATATTCTATCCCAAATCTTTTGTTGCTCTGATACCAATCTGATAGGGAGGTTGGATGAATCAATCACTGATTCATGCTCTGGGTCTTGCTTGGAAGACCTCTAGGGTGTCTCACTCCACCACTTGCAACCTATAGGACCTCTTCCTTCTTAGGGTCCCCTAATTTTCCCTTGCCAACCCAACTATCAATATAGATCCTCCTACCAAGTCAAGACTTGGTGCAATCTTGAAACCCTTGCCTTAGCCCTTAATCCACCCTAAAGGCTACTAATCCTCCAAATTCTAAATTTAGTTTTACACAGGTGTGGAGGTGCTTCTAAAGTCATCAATCCATCCTACTAAGTGTATTATGGGTCCACCTAGCTCCATCTGCAGGTTGCTTCCACCAAACCCTTCTATTAGGCCTAGAAGGCTACTAGCCCTATTAGGTCTCCTTCTCCGAGAAATCAAGGTTTTTCCCAAGTCTTTCCCAAGAACACCCCAAACTTTCCTTGGAATTCCTGGTTCATATGCCCACCTCTCAAGGATTTTTGGGGTCTTGGGTCACAACTGGCCGTACAATGCCCTAACCTAAAAATGAGCAAATTTAGGCCTTTTTACCCCTTTCCTGGCTTCTCTACAAACTGTTAAGTCTTTCACTCACCAAATGGATTATTGGAGTTTATGTCTCCTTACCATGTCTTGGCAAGACTCATACCTGCCTTCTCTAAAAGATAATTTGTCAGGAAATTGACACCCCTACATATCAAATGCTTTGCACTCAGGTCTTCCCTAGCCGGACACTTCCCTGGCTCGCCTAGGGCAAGACTTCCACAATAGCTGCTATGCTTTCAAAGGCCCTAAACCCTACCATATGTACATCCATGGAGTCTAGTCACAGTTCCCAAAGGGTCGTACAATTTGTATGGTGGGAAAGTGAACTAACACTCCATTCTTACAAACTGCCTAGTTCAGACCAGCAACAGTATGGAACCAAAACTATTTACAAACAATGCTTGAAACTAAATAAAGGAACTATCTAATGCCACACAATGCTCGAAGAACAACTACTCTTCCTCCTACACAAATTATAGTGCCATGATCAATCCATTAAAACATCACTTCAATGCAAAAACCAGAAAATACACACAATCACAATTGCTTTCCTTGAATTCACAAAACTTCAAACAGTATCAAATGCTTCAAAAACAAGAGTGAAACCAATGCCGGTCATCCTAAATGGAGTCACCGTCGGTTATCCTCTCCCTTGGGCTCTTCGCTGCTTTGCTTGTAGCTCAATTGAAACAAAATTTTTCAAACATTTTAAAGAATCCCTAAAAGTCCAAAACCTTATTTTGAGCTAGAGACATGACACCTATTCTATGGTCAACATGACCTTCATCTAATCAAAACAACAAAGATTTCACTAAGGAGCTCACATACAAAGAACTAAATTAGATTGTAGTGTCCTAGAAAGTTGTCCTAGGCGGACCTTCTAAACAACCTATGGCAACCTATGGGTTGCTCACCGCACCACCATTCTCCAACTTTTAACTCCACCTTATAAAATAAACTCATGGTTTATTAACTCTACCCATCTCACCATGCAAAATAATCCCTAATTAACTATTCTAACCTCCATCATTAGCATTATTTTTTAAGTTAAAATTCATCTCCAACCCCCCTAGTCTAGTCTCATTAACACCACAAACCCCACTTACCTCCACTATCTTACACATAGCCTCCAAAATTTAATGAGGTGTCATTCCAATGTGTGCTCACACATGTGTGAGCACACCTCATCCTTCTCCATGCACCTAATTGTGACACTTGTCACAATGATAATTAGCCACATCCATTGATCCATGCATAAACTCCACATTCAATCCTATGCCTTCATTAAATTTCAATCTTAGCCCTCCATTTTACCCTCCAATTTTCTATAAATTTGGTCTTCGTCCCCCCATTTGATCATATTAAATTATGCTAATCTTATTCTATGCAATTGTGAGCAATCCACATTTCAATCTTGGAGAAAAATCAACAAGACTTGGGTGCATCATAGAGCTCAATCAAGGAGTACATCAAAGGTATAATCATTGTGTTTATGCTTTATGCTTATTTTCTCATTGGTTTATACTTTTGAATTTTATTTCTAACCCCTCCACACAAGTATTCAAACACTTTTTCTTGCAAAGATTAAGCATTTGGAAGCAATTGCATCACTTTGACACTTTGAAAACTAAACTTGCAGAGCACTAGATTGCTTCAAACTTCAATAGAACATTCTTTATACATCACTGAGTATTTCCTCAAAACTACTTGACCAAAAACTCATGTGTGGTGGAATGCGAAGATTCTAATAAGTCTTCTGAACCACTTTGCTCTACCTTAGCACAGTCTAGTACTCTGTCACTTCTAACTTTCCCCAAAGAAGGGTTATTGACATGATACATGGGATATAAAATCTTCACATATCCATGAACTCAACTTCTAAACTGCAAGAATAGATCTTGCTCTATGGAAGGATGCACACCAAAATATTGTGTCTCTACCTTAGTGTATATACTATGAAATCCTTAAAATCTACAAGTTGTCACTGAGAGCAGTATGCCAAACTGGAAAAATATCATTGTAGAATCTTGAGAAAATACATCAAGATATGTGTATCCACATGGACACATCATAATTAGTAAATAAAATGAATCTTAGACTTCAAAATCTCACACAATTTTGACCCACCATTAGGATGTCCTTCACTTTACACTGTAATCTCTAAAGCATACATACAACTTTAAAGCACACTTTTTGACATCAGCAGCAGCAATCAAGCTTATCAAGCTACAAAACTCTCCCCCTTTGATGCACATTCTCTCCCCTCTAACAAAAGGGAAAGGGTAGTTAATGCTTCTTTGTACATACAAACAATCATATATCAACCAACTCTTAGCATGGATGTGTGAGACCTGACCATGCATTGTGCCGGTAAACCACAATCCCTGGGGTTTCTCAAGGCACAATATTTAGTATGTGTGACTTAGTGACCATCCCTCATAAACCTTTCCCACAAAATCTTGGAGTTATTATGTAGCTTTTCTATAGAATATCGGTGGCCGAAATCCTTGACCACTTTTGGTTTTGATGTGGTCCTTAGGTGCCCTATGCTTTTTGGTATGCAAAGTCTAGTTCATCTCGGCATTGGTGCATGAGCAAACGAGATATCCCAAGATATGTCAACATATCCCCACTAAGAGAAGGGGAGTTTAGTGCCCCTACTAGAGGATGATGCTTCAACAACCATTGTCATGTCCTTTGAAATATTTTTTGCAACTCTTGCTTCTGAACCTACAAAATTTTACTTCTACCAAGAGCTTACACATGGAAATTATTTTACTTGTTTTATCAATTTACTCATACGTTAAAGAATAAATGCATGGATGTTAATGCTAGCCTCTCGAGTACTACTAGCAAAGGGTGATACATGTAGTATAAACACTTGAATTCTTAGGGAAACATTACTTCTACTTTAGGAAGGGACTGTTAGTACATTCCTTACTCGGTTTTTGGTTAAGGATAGCCTTGAGGAATGAGAGACGTAATTGGAAAATACATCCACATTAATTAAGCAAGAAGTGGCCTATAAAGATGGTCTTTTCAAATTACAGAGCTGGCCAATGATCACATAGGTGACACACACATGGCAATATGTCATATATCTGGTTATTAATAACATCACTTGCATTAAATTCTCAGAGCCTCATGAAATTCCATACATATGATTCACCTTTAGCTCTTTCCATCAACTTGCATTTCTTGTTCTCGTTTCAATAGGGAAGTTTTTTTTGTTTACAAATTTTTTGGCTCACATTTTTCTATGAATAGAGCATTTCCTTCACAAAAATATTCATGAAGTTTATATTTTCTCATTCTACATTCCACAAAGAATGGGTACTTCAATAAGGCTTTTGAGTTGAAAGAACCACATTGCTTTTCAAATGGGTGTTGGAGAGGGGTTTCATCATTGATGAAAACCAATACTATGCAAACATGGATATCAAATAATGGTTTTTCTCCTCACTCTTGGACTTGAATATTGTGAAGCCATGGATTGTGCAACTATCTAGGAGCATGTTTTGTAGAGAATACTTGGAGGGCCTTGATGAAATCATCACCATTGTTGTTCCTAGTCTTGGCATTCCTTTTTCCATTTATATCCATTAGCACATGAACATCATCAAGGAAGTACCATGGCTTCCCTTGCTAACTAGATTTTGAAAAATGAGTCTAGAGTGACATTGTTTGCGGGTGAGGTATGCCAGCTCCTACCTCCTCCAATTAACAATATTGAGCCGATCTATGATGTGGAATGGATTACTGCTTTCAATCAATTTGTCTACCAACCTAGTGAAGTCATGGTAAATGTTGATGATTGACCTTGGTCAATTTCCATGGATCTATGTGATGAAATATTTCTACCATGTATCCCAAGACCTGAAAAATATCATAATTTTTTTCTTACTACAGACTGGAGGTTGAAATTTCATTCTTTCCTATGCCACTACCTCTCATATTTTGGATACAATGATTATTTTTTCTTTTTTGCTGCCTCTAAAAAGAGGATTATTTTACTTTTGTTCTAATCCCTTGAGCTAAAAAATATAGGCCTCAATGCCCCAAACTATATGTAATCTTTTGCTTATGAATATAATATAGTTCTTTGTTTCAACACTTGTCTTATTTTAAAAAAATATATTTATGGAATTTTTTAACATATGGTACATAAAGTGAAATTATTTAGAACTATGGGCTTCTAATTGAATAATTTCAGGTGAATATCATTTACTAGTATTCCCAGAATGTTTCTATCTAAGTATTCAAGCTCGTACGTGTTGCTACCCTTGCATTTCGAAATTCAAAAGGGACCCTTCCATAAGGAATTGAATTTGGCATGTTGGCCTAGTTTTCTAGCCCGTTTCAATCAAGTTTAGGACTAGACTCCCCTTCCTAAAACATGGGTCAGAGGCCTTCTTGTAGAACCAAGAATTTACTACTTTCTATAATTTTATCATGGCATCAAATGACTTCTCTTTTCTCTTGAATTCTTAGTAGCTTAGCAAGCCTCACTTCTATCCTTCCATTCTCCTCAACCAATAAAGATTTTTGTAGTTATAGCACTAATATCTCCATCAAAATGGGTAGGACTACTTTCTTCCCATATAGTAACTTGTAAGGGGAGGCCTATAGGATTTTCTTTGAGGTAATGTGGTCTTCCAAGAATTCTACCCATAGGTGCCTATGTCATTCCTTTTTATGCTCTGACTCAATGCGTTTGATTAGCCTGATCACATTTTTTTTAGTAGATTTTGTCAGTCCATTCCCCTGCAAGTAGTAGTTTGACAAAGTCTTTAGTTAGAACCTATGATTGAGAGTGAAATAAAACATCTCAGACCCCACAAAGGCTTTTGCATTATCTGAAATCATGGTCTTCAGAGATCCAAATCTTGCCACTAGCTCCTCAGGGAATTTGATGATCTCAACCTCAATGACATTTTTAAGAGGGGTCGCCTCCATCCATCTAGTGAAATAATCTATGGTTTTTAAGATCCACTTGTGTCAAAATCTAGATATGAGATTGATCATCCCAATGAAATTTAGCCCCCATTGCAAGAAGGGATCCTCTACCATGATCAAGTTTAAGGGCATAACGTAGTTCTTTTGCTTATTGATAAAAAATGGCACTTGGAGCAATTTCTTACCAAATTTTAAGCTTCTAAAAATAAATTGGGACAATAATATTCCTCTCACATCATCTTTAGAGTAGTTGTATTGGCCAAGAAATTATTTCCTTTTTGGCTACTATGGAAATCACCTAGGAATCTCTTAGCTTGTGTCTTATCCGCATAGTGGAGGAGAACTTCATCATAATTCCTTTTCCTTCAATAACTACATTTGGTGCATTGAATACTATAGTATCACCTTTTATGTACTAGGAGATAAAAGGTTATTGATCAGTCTACATAAATCTCATTTGGTTATCCACCTAGGACTCATTTGATTTGAATTGGTTTGCAAAGACCTGGTTGGCTTCTTTAGCTTCTGCTTTAGGTCAAAGCTGTTTGGTGAGATATTCACATAAAACCCTTCATCTGACCATATCTATTGGGAAGATATCAAAATCATAATCTAGGATCTTAGTGATCAAGTTTTCTCTTTTCTCAATGATTTTTCCTTTTGTGATATACTCCCTCATGTTGGGATGGGCAATGAGGACTACAATTTTACTAGATGAAACCAAATGTCAAAATTTTTTTGAGGCTCTTAACTATGGGAAAAGCCTATTTCTCTATAAAATGATAATTGGTTTTGTAACCCTTCAAATTTCTTGAATGGAAAGTGATTTAATGTTCCTCACTTCCCTCCTTGTCCTTCTATGTGAGTACAAAGGCTATACTATGTTGGCCACTATAGACATACAACACAAAATCTTTTGAAAAGTATAATTTAGCTAACACTGGAGCTATGGAGATGGATACATTGATTTTATTGAAGGAAAGTTTTCCTTCTTGAGTCCATTTGAATGCTAAGCATTTCTTTAACATTAGCATGATAGGTCTCACAATTCCTAAGAAATCTGAGATGAATCTACTAATGAAGTTAATTTTCCCCAAGAAAGATTACAATACTTTTTATTAACAGGTAGTGATAATTTTGTTATATCCTTCACCCTTTTGGGATCAATGGCTATCCCTTCCTTGGATACCAAAAAGCCAAGAAACTTTCCTTATGGTACTCTAAATACATATTTCTTTGGATTTAGAGAAATCTTGAACTATTAACACTTCTAAAAGACTATTTCTAGGTGATCAAAATGATTACCTATGGATTTTGAAAATATGGTTAGGTCATCTAGATATATAAGGATGATCTTGTTGATTAATTCCTTAAATGTGATGTCCATCACACCTTGAACGGTGGCACCCGCATTTGAGAGGACAAAGGGAATTTTCACATATGTGAATATTTCCCACTTTGTTTTGAATGTTGTCTTGTGCTAATCCTCATCCTTCATGTTGACTTGACTGTAACTCAAAAATTTGTCGAGCAATAAGAAGATCTCTGACCTTGCCATAGTCTGTAAGATCTGCTCCATCAGTGGCAGAGGGTAGTGATCCTTTAAAGAAGCTTTGTTCAGGTCTTGGAAATCCATGCAAAGTTGGATGTTTCAATTATTATTTTTGGATGGGGACCATATTAGACACCCAAGTGGAGTGCTTGATTGGGTATATAATATTTGACTCAATTAATCTCTGAGCTCTTTCACCATTAAGCCTTCCACCTTTAGGTTAACCAACCTTTGCTTTTGTTATATAGGATTGGATCCTTCAACTAGGTCAATAGTGTGTTGAATTATACTTGGGTCATAGCCTTTGAGATCATCATAAGTCCAAGCCATGAATCTATTGTACTTAGTCCACAAGGATATTAATCTCTTCTTATCTTCTTATGACACATCCTTTCTAACTTTGAGCTTCTTGCCATCCTCAACATTGAGGTCTTCATAGTCCTCCTTGTTAAGCATGAATATTCGTTTGTTGTTTCTTGCATCTTCATAGTCAAAGAGGTTCTCTAGAGTGATATGGCCTCATTAGAGCTTGTTAATTTTGAGTTGGGTCATTTTATCTTTGCCAACTTCTTCAGATTTGGGTTGTGCCTACTTTGAAAAATATCCTGACTATCATAGGAAAGTAATGATCTAGGCATCGTCTTCAAAGACCTGCCAATTTTGATCATTATCTAAGATGCATGATCAAACGATGATGCACACCATATGTTGGTTCTCACTTAACTTTGAGGTTGGCTTGTATTGTGAGCTGATCAAAGCCATTCTATCCATGGAAGAGGTTTTGGATCTTGAGATGACCTAAATATTGAAAGCCTTAAACCTTTTGATTAGATCCCATACTCTATGTTCATATGATAGTATTCTCACATTCTTCATGATTATCTATCCTCAGACCTATCTTACCACTAGCTCAAAATCCCTGAACAATTATATCCCCTTATGCCTATCCATTCTACCAGAGTTAGGTGATGCACCATTCCTTCATATTCTACATCATTTTTTGAACATGAGAACTAAAAGTGGAAATGCTTGAGGGTTTCCAACCTACTTGGAGATATAAGATAGATGCCAAATTTGGAGCTGGTCTTATATTTGGCACCATCAAAGTGTAAGGTCCATAAGCCACCATCAACATTTTTTCCTAGGATCTCTTGCTCCTTGAACTTTTTTGGGAGGATTTGATCTTCATCAAAGATCACATGCATGCTTAGGTCAGTGGCATGGAAATCACTAAACGGATTCAAATTCATAAATTGGTTTATTAGGACTTCCTCTTCTATACTTTGATCACTCATGGCTTCTTCATCCTATAAAATTTCCACATAGTACATCTCCTTGTTTGAAATGGAGGTGTATGTGTCTTCAAAGCTCATTACCATGTCTTCACGATGTGCTTGTGATGTAAAGGTTCAAAAAATATTTTCATCTTCACTCTATACTTGGTCCTTAATATCAAGTGGTACCAATCAAGTGCCATATATCCACCTATCTTTTTCATGAAGTCTCTTGACAAAAACATTCTGAAAATAGGGGGAATGTCGATTATGACTACTTCTTGGGTAACCATTTGGCTTGGGTAGGAATACAAAGTTAAAGTAAGATCCTTAATATGACCATAGCTTAGGACCTTCTTCTTGTCCAATTTCATAATTCCCTTCTTTAGGGGTTCATATTTCAAGTTTAGGGCATCAACCATAAGTTTGGGCATGACCGTAGTATTGGCCCTTAAGTCTTATTTTTTTGTGCAACAACTTATCCCCCATAATAATAATCAAGAAGAGTAGGCTGGGCTTTGGCTTGCTTACCTCTTTCACAATTTTTTTATCCATCATATTCACATATGCTACAACTCCTGAAGATTGGGGTTTGATGTGGGTCTTTTCTACTTATCTTGGTTGGGTGATGGGACTAGATATGATAGTGGGGACTACTCCTCTCTATTCAATGCATCACACAACAAAGATTTCTACCTTAGAATAGATAGGACATCCCACAAAGATACATGGGTGACAACCTTGTTTAGTTGATCCACTACATTAAGAATTTCCATAGGTGGGACCTTTGGTTTGAATAAGGGTACTTTTTCCTTAGGAAGAGGTTGGACTACCATAGGCAGATTGAGTACCTTATCCATTGCTTTTGGTTGTAATTGCAGTACTTGAGCTGAGGCCATTTTGGTTACCAGATTTGTGGTGCAGATGGTATATATGGCATGCATTCTCTGATGAACCTTCTCTTTAATATGGTATTATAGCTGAACTATACTTGCAGTGTTCACATGCTTGGGACTTCAGTTGTGAACATTGAGTCTTCTCCCTCCATCCAAGAGAAAAGTGCTTGCTTGGGGGAGATATCTACTTCTTATTGTACTGTAGAAAAAGGAAACTTGCTTGATTTGGGAATAATTGATGAAAAATAGGACTTGATGAGGCCTTAATTTGGTGTTGTGAGGTGTTTTTCACATCCACACTAGGCCTTGGACCCTTGCAAACTAAATAAATTGTGTCTAACGATGTCTTGTAAAGGTGTTGTAAAGTTTTGTAAGAAACTTTCACACCTCTCTAGATTTAATGGACCTATCATTCCCCTAATTCAACATTATAAAATGTATTTAATTGCATTATCATATTCATCTAGAAGGATTGTAAAATAAGCTTAATGTTAATATAGTGTTGTAATGTGTTTTACACATTCACATTGGATGTTGTGTCTTTCTAAGCTAAGTGGACCTCATTTTAGTGTTGTAAAGTGTATTTTATCACACTTTCACATTGAATTTTGTGTCTCAAGCCCTAATTGACCTTTATATTATCATTAATAGGCCCTTACTTCCCCATATTGTGCATCCTGAGGCTTGAATTGATCAAATACTTGTTAAAATCATCATATAAACCTAATTTATGTATTCCCCAACATCCTAGTTGGAAAAATAGCCCATGTGGGATGCATTTTCCACCCTAGGTGAATGAGTCCCATCCAGGTGGGACTAATTCACCCAAGATGGTGAATAAGTCCCATTTGGGCCATTTTTTACTTTTGAGTGGGAAAAGTTACATTTTAAGTTTAATTTGTCTTCATTTCAGCCTTGGAGATCCAATTTATAAGAAAATTAGGAGAATTTCCTATAAAATCAAGCCTCTAAACCCTAGTTCACATCTCTTATCATTCATTCATCATTCGTCATGTCCTCAAGTCAAGTAGCTAGGGTTTCAACATTGTAAGTCATCAAGATAGCTTCCTAAGACATTCAAGGGAAGATTCTTCATCCATTGTTTCATAACTTCAAGATCAATCATCATGGCAAGGTATTAATTCCATTATTTCATGTTCATGCATCATTACATCATTTCTTCATTTTGGTTTAATTACCTAAAAGGGGTTTGACCAAGGAAAACCCCTATCCTCTAACAATCAACAAGTTTCACCCTCTTTAATGTGTGATTGCAGGTATGAGATCTAAATTTGTAGAAAATTGAAAAAGGACTGATTCTCCATGGATAGCGAATGATTCCTAATTGTGATGGATGACACAGTTAGCTGTAGATTCCAATACCTAGTAAGCAAAAATCAATTTTTGGGAAGATAACCCTGACTTGGAATTGATTTGCCTAGGGTGGCAAATGAGTCCCAGTAAACTCAAAAGTCAACTTTTCCAAATTTCAAGAGTGCTTTCTAGTCATCTTCAATCTTACAGGTGCACACATTCTAAATTACAACTTTATGTTTAGTTTCATTTACATTTTTGTTATCCTTTTAAGTGTTTTGCAAAATGTCAATATGTTTTCAAACATTACATATTTCACTAATTTTGCACTTATAATCAGTCAATTTCATCACTTAGTTGCATTTACATTATTTCATTTAGTTATAATAAAATCATAAATTCCTTTGTTTGAGTGAACCACTCCAATTTTAGTGTTTTATATCTCTCCTTTTAGGTGAAAAACCCTAAGAGTTCAAGAGAAATACATAGAACCACAAAATTGTTGTCTACATTTTGGTGAACCTACCTTTTAGAATAATTTTTTTATTTGGATTCCTTGATCATAGATCCATTTTGCATTGAACTTGCATTAGGATTTTCATGGATTAATTTTTATGCTAGGTTTCAAATTTTTCATTCATGAAAAGTGCATTTAGGTTGCATTTTTGGCGTCTAAAATCATTAATTTTTTTTGAAATTCTTCATTTTTAGCTTAGGTTTGCATCAAACACCACAAAAAAATCAAAATCACTTAGAAATTTCAAAAATTATGAAATAAATTACCACTAGGACTCATTCTCCACCTTGGGAGAATCATTCCCTTTTCACCCCTAAAAATTCCTTTTACAGAGCTGAAACCCTATTTTTAGGCTTTTGTTTGGTGCCATTACCTAGCTGTATTAGTTGGTTGAGTTTCTGTAACATGCATTTCATTAGATTTAGCTTAAAATATCTAATTTCATGCATTGCTTAATTTCTAATTTGCATTCACAACATTTCATTTTCAGATCATTGCATAGTGTAATCAGTAAATTACCTTGTTTTGAAATATAAAAAATTGCATTTCATCCTATGTCTTTACATTGCATGTTAAGTTTGCATATCTTCTATTACATTTAGAAAATTAGAAATAAGCATTTTTTACATTCATGGTAATTATGTATAGCATTAGATTGTTACAATTTTCATTTTCAACATTAGTTCATAGTTCATTTAGATAAGATCCATTAGTAAATGAAAACTAAAAACTAAAAACACTAAATGACCCAATTTAAAAGATGATTCAATTTAGAAAGAGCATAACATCCAATCCCTTTAAAGCAGTGATGACTTAGACATGTTAGATGAATCCCTTAAAGAATTCATCTCTCCTAGATCATCCACTAAAGCTTTGACACAAGAGGATGTAAGCATCGATAATCATGATAATCCTAATTGTTATTATCCTAATATCTCTCACATTGGCAATGAATGTATCTTGATGAAAGAAGACACAATCATTGAAGATCATGAAATTATTTCTTGTCTTCCTCCTCCTCCCCTTGTAATGAAATTATGACACACAAAGCTAAAATCATTGCCACTACCTTACCTAGTCCCCATTCATCCCCCAACACCTCCCCTACTTTTGAAAATCATTTAGTGAATAAGGATAAAATAATGAATGATCATGACAAATAGATTTTCGTGGAGGATATAATTGAGAGCTATGAAAATCCTACCTTACTGAAGAAGACATTATAGGACATGTTGATGTAGATCTAGATAACCATGAAAATCAACCCTTTTCTTCTCCTAATATCTTCTCGACACATGAAGAAGATAGTTTAGTGTTAGAAGATATTAGTAGTGAAACTCATGAAAAACTTATTTCTCCCTTCCCTAATGCCCCTACCATTTGGGAAGATCTATTTGAACAAAAAATACTAATCATTTGTAACCATGAAACTCCTATTTATCCTTCTCTTGATACCTCTCCTATGAGTGATGAAGCTATCTTGCCAAATCCAACTATGACATGTGATGAACCTATTATTTGTCACTTTCCTAAAGCTCTCCTCCTAGGGTTGATATTATGGCACACAAGAATGATACCTTAGGGACAAAAAACAACCAAGTTGATCCTTCTTCTCATATCATCACTCTTGATACTAAAAAATATCCAACCTTTAATCATCCCTCTATGTGTGCTAAAGTTATTTTGGAAACACCTAAGAATCCTATCATTTTTTACCCACCATTGCACTAGAAACAAGCTCACAATACACCCGACCTCATTCTTTACCAACCTATGCACAATGTTTTGTACCAACCAAGTTACAATGACATTATTCACCTACATGAAAAAGTGTATATAATCACAACCAACCTCAAACCTAAAAGACTTATGAAGAAACCTACACAAGGATGTGATGCTATAGAACAAGATCTCCATACCCCCATAGAGCCTAAAACACAAGCACCAAATCATGGTCTTTGTGGTTGTCCTTTCATAGAAATCAACCCATCCAACAAACCTTCACTCAACATCAATACTATCACACAAGATTCTTCCAAGAAAACTCTACCCTTGGTACATCCTAAATTGATAAGTATCTCATTAAACATGTATCAAGTAGAAAATTTGTTCCCTTATCCAAAAAAATAACATTAGTTGTTGCTCCTTTCCATGTAACAGTTGTAGGATAAAATCATACTCACTATTGCATGTTTTTCATCCATCACAAGGGGCATCATACCATCATCTATTCTAGACTCACCCTTGTCCTACACTCAGTGGGGGAAAAGGGGTGGGAAGCCTTATCCTTGTATGTCACTTGTCATTATCTCTTTTGGCTAATTGTTAACATTTCATGAATGTATCAGATCGAGATTGGGATGTGGATGAAATTTCTTAAGATTGAATCACATGTGACATACTCCCTTTCTTCTTGACATAGCTTATCAAAAACGTATGACTTGGCATAGGGCTTTTCGAATAAGATCCCATACCCTCTTCTACTTTAAAGAAATTTCTCACAGTAATGGTGTAGAAACCACTTTAAAGTGGGGGCATACATAGACAACATCTTTGTGCAAATTTCATGGTGTGATTTTTTTTTTTCTTGTGATGTGTCCTCTTCTTGGTGGTGTCAATGGGTTTATTCCTTCCAAGAGTGTACGATCAACTGAAGTGGCCTAATGCAAATGAGGAATCCCATGGATAACGATCTAACACCCTAAATTTTCCTCTCTTGGAGACATTAGGAAAAATTCTCCCTAAGAAGAAGACCTTACATGAACAAAGAAAAATTCCCTTTAACAAAATTCTTACTTACATTCAAAAAAATTTCAAAAGAATTTGCATTATGGTGCCTTATCAAAGTTATCAGGAGGATAACTTTTGTACATGGTTTGTATAATGGGAAGCTGACACACTGGAATCACTCTCTCATTATACGGTGGGAAGCCGACACATTGGCATGAAATTCTCACTAAACCACTTCTTTGGGGTATCTCACCCCACAGATGACCTGAAGTTCTGTGGCCCTAGAGTGAGAGCATCTTTTTAACATCATTTTTCTTTCTTTTAGTTCTTGTCATTACATGATTGTGTATCTTGATGATTTGAATCAAGATCTTGGAACCTGGGGGCTTGACTACCTTCTTGTTATTTTTCATCCTTTGTCATCTACATTTGTACACTCATATCTCTCTTGAATGACTACTTTACCATGAGTTTGAAGCAAGTTCATCCTCTCACTAAAGTGGGGGATAAATGTATCATAGAAAAAAGGCAACTTGTTTGATTTAGGAATAATTGATGAAAAATTGGAGTTAAGTAGGCCTTGACTTGGTGTTTTGAGGTGTTTCTTAGATCCACACTAGGTCTTGGACCCTTGTAAACTAAATAAAGTGCATTTAACGATGTCTTATAAAGGTGTTGTAAAGTGTTATAAAAGACTTTCATGCCTCTCTAGACTTAATGGACCTATCTTTCCCTTTATTCAACATTATAAAATGTATTTAATTGTATTATCACATTAATCTAGAAGGCTTGTAAAATAGACTTAATGTTAATCTAGTGTTTAATTTGTTTTACACATTCACATTGGATGTTGTGCCTTTGTAGGCTAAGTGGACCTAATTTTAGTGTTGTAAAGTGTATTTAATCACACTTTCACTTTGAATTTTGTGTCCCAAGCCATAATTGACCTTTACATCATAATTAATAGGCCCATATTACTGCATATTGTGCATCTTAAGGCTTGAATTGATCAAATACCTGATAAAATAATCTTATAAACCTAATTTATGCATTCCCCAACATCCTAGCTAGAAAAATAGCCCTTGTGGGACCAATTTAAAAAAGGACTAATTCACCATGGATGGTGAATGAGTCCCAATTGTGGTGGCTAATAGAGTTAATTATAGATTCTAGTATCTAGTAAGCAGAAATCAGTTTCTGGGTAGAAAACCCTGACCTAGGACTGATTCTCCCAAGGTGGCGAATGAGTCCCAATCAACTCAAAAGTTAACTTTTCTAGATTTCCAAAGTGATTTCTAGTCATCTTCAGTCTTAAAGGTGCACACATTATGAATTAGAGCTTTTTGTTTAGTTTCATTTGCATTTTTGTTCATCCTTTTAAGCTTTTTGCAAAACGTCACTGTGTTTTCAAACATTGCATATTTCACTAAATTTGCATTCATAATCAATCAATTTAATTACTTAGTTGCATTTACATTATTTAATTTAGTCATAATGACATCATACATTCCTTTATTTGAGTGAACCACTTCAATTTTAGTGTTCCATCTCTCTCCTTTTAGGTAAAAAACCCTAAGAGTGTAAGAGAAGTACATAGAACCACAAAATTGTTGTCTACATTTTGTTGAACCTGCCTTTAGAATAATTTTATTTTCTGATTTGGAGTCCTTCATCATATATCTATCTTGCATTGACCTTGCATTAGGATTTGCATGGACTAATTTGCATGCTAGGTTTCAAATTTTGCATTCATGAAAATTGCATTTAGGTTGCATTTTTGGCATCTAAAATCATTAATTTTTTTTTAAATTCTACATTGTTAACTTAGGTTTTCATCAAACACCACAAAAAACATCAAAATCACTTATAAATTTCTAAAAATTCTAAAAAAATCCCCACTAGGACTCATTCGCCACATTGGGCGAATCCGTCCCTTTTCACCCCTGAAACTCCCTTTTACATAGTTGAAAACCCTATTTTTAGGCTTTTGTTTGGTGCCATTACCTAGTTGTATTAGTTGGTTGAGTTTCTATTACATGCATTTCATTAGGAACACCCTAACATGTCCTCTCTTACAGATATTAGTCATAATGCTCCCTAAGAAGAAGACCTTATAGGAACAAAGCAAAATCCCCTTGAAAAAAATTCTTACATTACATTCAAAAAAATTTACAAAAGAATTTACATTATGGTGCCTTATTAAAGTTATCGGGAGGATAACTTTGGTATGGTTTGTATAATGGGAAGTTGACACACTGGCATGAATTTCTCACTAAACCACTTCTTTGGGACATCTCACCTCATGGATGACCTAATGTTCTGTGGCCCCAGAGTAAGGCCATCTTTTCCACCCCATTTTTCTTTCCTTTAGTTCTTGTCATACATGATTGTGTATATTGATGATTTGACTCAAGATCTTGGATCCTGGGGGCTTGACTACATTCTTGATCTTTGTCATCCTTTGTTGTTTGCATCTGTACACTCATATCTGTCTTGAATGACTACTTTAGTGTGAGTTTGACGCAAGTTCATCCTCTCACTAAAGTGGGGGCTAAATGTATTGTAGAAAAAATGAAACTTGCTTGATTTGGGAATAATTGATCAAAAATTGGACTTAATAAGACCTTGATTTGGTGTTGTGAGGTGTTTTGGACATCTATACTAGGTCTTGGACCCTTGCAAATTGAATAAAGTGTGTTTAATTATGTCTTGTAAAGGTTTTGTAAAAGACTTTCACGCCTCTCTAGACTTAATGAGACTATCTTTCCCCTAATTCAACATTATAAAATGTATTTAATTACATTATCACATTAATCTAGAAGGTTTGTAAAATAAACTAATTTTCATCTAGTGTTTAATGTGTTTTACACATTCACATTGGATGTTGTGCCTTCATAGGCTAAGTGGACCTCATTTTAGTGTTGTAAAGTGTATTTAATCACACTTTCACATTGAATTTTTGGTCCCAAGCCCTAAATTTAATCTTGTAAAATAAACTTAATTTTAATCTAGTGTTTAAAATAAAGTGTATTTAATCTTGTAAAATAAACTTAATTTTAATCTAGTGTTTAATGTGTTTTACACATTCACGTTGGATGTTCTGCCTTCGTAGGCTAAGTGGACCTCATTTTAGTGTTGTAAAGTGTATTTAATCACACTTTCAGATTGAATTTTTTGTCGCAAGCCCTAATTGACCTTTACATCATCGTTAATAGGACCCTATTGCCCCATATTGTGCATCCCGATGCTTGAATTGATCAAATACTTGATAAAATCATCATATAAACCTTATTTATGCATTCCTCAACATCCTAGCTGGAAAAATATCCCTTGTGGGAATAATTTACCTAGGATGGAAAATGATTCCCATTTGGGCCATTTTTGACTTTTGAGTTGGAAAAGTTAGGTTTTAAGTTTTATTTTTCTTCAAGTCACCCTTAGAGATCCATTTAATAGGAAAATTAGGAGAATTGCCTATAAAATCAAGCCTCTAATCCCTAATTCACATCTCTTATCATTCATTCATCATTCATCATGTCCTCAAGTCAAGTAAGATAGGGTTTCAATATTGTAAGTCATCAAGATAGCTTCCTAAGACATTTCATGGCAGATTCTTCATCCATTGTTGCATAAATTCAAGATCAATCATCACATGGCAAGGTATTAATTCCATTTTTTTATGTTCATGCTTTATTACATCATTTCTTCATTTTGGTTGAATTACCTAAAAAGGGTTTGACCAAGGAAAACCCCTATCCTCTAACAATCAACAAGTTTTCCCCTCTTTAATGTGTGAGTACAAGTCTAAGATCTGACTTTGTAGAAAATTGAAAAAAGACTAATTCACCATGGATGGTTAATGAGTCCCAGTTGTGGAGGTTGATAGAGTTAAGTATAGATTCTAGTACCCAATAAGCATAAATTAGTTTCTAGGTAGAAATCTCTGACCTGGGTCTGATTCACCCAAGGTGGTGAATGAGTCCTAATCAACTCAAAAGTCAACTTTTCTAGATTTCAAGAGTGCTTTCTAGTCATATCCAATCTTAGAGGTGCACACATTTTGAATTACAACTTTCTGTTTAGTTTCATTTTCATTTTTGTTCATCCTTTTAAGCTTTTTCCAAAACATCTCTATGTTCAAAAATTGCATATTTCACTAATTTTGCATTCATAATTAGTCAATTTCATCACTTAGTTGTATTTACATTATTGGATTTAGTCATAGTCACATCATACATTCATTTATTTGAGTGAACCACTTCAATTTTAGTGTTCTATCTCTCTCCTTTTAGGTGAAAAACCCTAAGAGTGCAAGAGAAGTACATAGAACCAAAAAATTGTTGGTTCACTTGCTCTAGAGATAGATCCTCTATATTTGAGCACTAAATAAGGAATTTTCAATCTTGAGAGATTGATAAATTTTTACATTTGTAGGAATACATTGACTTCTTTGTTCTACCACCCTTTCCAAGAAAAGACACCAAGCGTTTGAATCCTTGATAAGGTTGTTCTGACCTGGGATCAAGTCCTTGTGCTAGTTTTGACCATGATGGAACCCCTAAAATTTTCTATGTTCCATTTCCAAAATCTTGATGAGTTTAATGAACTGTGAGTTTTGTCTCTTGTTACTGGATAAGGGGTTTTAGGTTTACCTAAATCTCATTTGAAAAACCCTTTGAGTCTATATGTGTGCCTAGGTTTTATTTTTTAGTTGACTCCTTTTGTCGGTAATGAATCCTTTAAGTCATGACTCTTGACATTGAAACCTGTTGAGTGATTGGCCCTCTAGTCCTATTTTATTGATTGATCCTATTGGATCATTATTTTTGAAATTTTCCTAAGTCAAGTTGAATATTTCCCACTCAAAAATCTTAAGTCTTTTATGTCATGGGTGTGGCTTCATCGACCTAGTCGGGCCCCCTTTAGGATTAACAATTTTTGACATGTGTAGATATAAGAAACCCTGAGTTTCGTTCGATCAATGAAAAAAAATTGGACCATAGCCCACATGCCCATTCCATTTTTTTCTCTCATTCTTTTATTCATTTAGGCACACAGGCGAAGGCCATGTGTCCCAGATGATTGGTGGGCAAGACATCGGAGATAAAGTGTGAAATTGGTCATTAAAGAAGATCAACTGTGGAAGATAAATGAGGTGACTACATTTGGACCGTTGCCCACATGTCTGCTTTCTTTTCTTGATTATTAAAATAATCACATGAGCTAGCAGTTGATTGTGACTTATCTTTGTTGATGATGGGCCTGAGGGTTAGTATGGCTAAATTTTAATTAAATCAATGGTTGATAGTGGGTGATGTGGATTAATCTTGACCATCCCTGCCATCCCATATGGGCCTCATCCTTCTTGTTAGATTCCCAATGGGGAAGCAGGCATCTGCCATGTGGAGTAATCCTAAGAACATGGTAACATAGACATATGGGTGAATATTTAATTAAAATCTCAACACAAGGAATGGGAAGTAAGATGTGTATAACTAATATGCATATATTGCATGTGCTTAAAAGATCTTTTAATCTGATCCATAGATGTTGTATGAAGGATAAAGTTGCTCCTAGTGAAGGAGTTTGTATGGCGAGGCTGAGAGATCTAATCTCAGCCTCTCCCCATCTCCCCATTGATAAAAGTTGCACACAAGTTATGGCTCATGGGGGTGAGGGGAAAAGGACATGTGGATCATGCCTATAAAGACAAATAGATGGTGGAGCCCGTGTACTACAAACAAGTATTTCCATGTGGCCTCCTATCATTTGGTAAGTGTTGCATCTATGCATAATTGGATCTTTTGTAATAACATGGTAAAATTTGGATCATGAATAAAATAACTCTCCAAAGAGATCAATGACTAGTATTCAAAACTTAGTTGAAGGAAAGCAAGCCATTTTGGTTCACATAAGTGATCCTTAATAACTAAAAGGACATTGAGCTATCGAAGTAAGGAATTGTATAATTATTAATGTTTATCTTAAAGGAAAAATTCAACATTAAAAGTATACTCAATACACACAAGGAGCTCATGTTGTGGTTTCTCAACATCTTTTGATGTTGAAACTAGGGTTGTCAACCTACAAGAAAACTAGTAAGTCAATTATTGCTTTCCTTCTAGGATTATTGATAAGTTGTTATTTCTCAAGATTAAGTCTGTTCTAGCATTTTCTGGGTTCATCTTTTTAAGTTTTTACATTCATAAAGAAGAATTCAATGTTAATTCTGCATTTACATAATTCATGCCAAACCCTCACAAAAGTCATAGGCCTTGTTCAGTTAAACCAAACCCTTCCTTGTAGTACTTCCTGCATTATGGCTCCTAAAGTAAAAGTATCTTCATCTAAAGGGGAAGCTTCCACTCCCAAAAGACCTTTGAATAAAGACCTTATGGATCAATTACCACCTTCAACTAGTGAAAAACCTAAAGGCCAATTGATTCCTACAGGTCCTTAAATAGTAGAAATTTTTTTTGACATAAGATGTTCTATCAGGGATGCTAAATTTCCTTATACTAGGGAAAAACTATTTTATAGTTGGTTTAGGAACAAAAATATGGGTATCCCAGTAGGAAACCCTTGGAACTATAACCTGGGAAAGTTAATTGTGGCAAATTTCTATATGTATGTCAACTTTCTTAGGGAAATAGCTACTAATTATGACCCAGTCATGAGGACTATCAAAACATATGATGGGAAAGAAGTGGTTAAGATCACTAAAGAGGAATTGGGTCTTGTTTTCAAGCTTACTAAATGGAGTGATGAAATGTATAAGATAAATGAAGATGCTCTTAGGAAAGAGTATGATAAAACCAATATTTCATTTAGAGTCCACATCTTGCCAAGATTTCTAGCAGAAATTGCAGGTCAGAAGATTGTAATAGGATCACATGATAAGGAACCTTTCCTTGTTAACTATTTTGTTCCCCATTTCAAAAGGACCTTCTATTCCATTTTTCAAATAATTGGTTATGTTCCTGTCTCTAGAATGCCAATGGCATGGATGTATATGGCTTCCCATATCCAATATCCCCAATATTGTGCAGTGTATGATTATGCAATATTTCTTTATGAAAGAATGCATGAGCGACTGGTAAGATTAAAGAAAGGTGAATTTGGGGTAAGGTTTAGCTAGTACTCTTTGCTAATGCATATGTTTTTGTACAAGGCTGCAATTTACTTTGGACACAATATTGACTTAGAAAGAAAAAGGGGTGACTTGGATCTACCCGTGCAATGTTGGACAATAGTCTTGGGAAAAGATGATAAGACATATGATTATGCAACATTCCATAATTTATTTTCTTCCAAATTAAAGAGAGATTTGATTGTGAAGTTACCTAGAATTCCCATTGCTCTACATGATTTCTTAAGACCCAAGGAGAGAAGGCCTGAGATAGGAGTTGATCATAATTAGGGAGATGCTATCTCACACCTTGATTACACTATCTTAAGAGTATATGGTTCCAAAGTAGCACCTTGCTTGTTGCAAAGTTTTGTGCCAAAAAGAATTGGTTTCCTCGAGGTTATGTGGCAACAAGGAAATTTTGAAAATGAGCATTTGTTGAATCAAGGAAAAGGAACTTTCTTTCCTTCATACACTTGTTTTTCTGATTTTGTAATGACCAAATGATGTAGGAATAAAATCCTTGAAATACTCAAAACATACCACATGATAAGGAAATTTGAGAGGGTTAGATATGATCCTGAAGGTTTTATGGCTTGGTTGAATGAGAGAAACAAGAGCTACAAATATTCCCACATTTTCTAGTATCTAGAAGATGTAATAAGAAATATATCAAACACTTTGGAATAGGAAAATAGGTTAGCAAGGTGGATTACATTCAATAAGATACAAAGGAAAATAAAGTAGGAAGAACCTAATTTCAAGGTCCTCCCTGAGGCTGAGGATATAATACAAAAGGTGGAGCATGTAACAAGGAATTTTGATTCAGTAGTAGGCCACCTTGAAACTAAAGGGGTAATTATTAAAGATAAAGGAAAGGATCCAATTGTAGAAGAACAGAGTGGAGGAGAAATCCCTGCTATATGAGGAGATTCTACATCACAAGCCCTTGAGGAACCAAAAATTAAGTTCTTTATAAGGAGAAAGAGTAAGGAAAATAAATCTTATGAAGCCTACATTCCCACTTAGCAAGAGGAGCACAAGCCTCCTCCTATGCCACCAATAACACCCACATCTCCACCAAGGATGGTAGAGCCTAAAATTGTGAATATTGATTCCCCACCACCTAGTGAAATACCACCTAGAGAGCCACCATTGAAAATACAAAAGATTGAGGCCACTAATTTAGTGGACTATGATGATGAAGGCTCTGATGATGATATTTGGGTGTCAAAACAAGAAATGTAGGAAGGAGTTCCCATTGCATCTATAGCAAGGGAAACAAATCAATTGGGAAAAAATTGAGTAAAGTTGATCTTAGAGGGCTCCATGGAAGTGATGATATGCGGGTTGAGGCATGTGCTAAATTCTTGGATGATGAGTCATTTGTAAAGACTCAAGATTTTATGGAATTTTCATTTAAGGCTAAGAGAGATGAGTATGCAAAAATTTTGGCTATAGAAAGAAGCCTTCATCTGGAACTACCTAATGCTATCATTCAAAAAAAGGTTTTAAATGAAATGAGAGCCAAATTCCAAAAAATGACTACAAAGGAGGGTCAAGAATTGGTGAGAACTAGTGGCATCTTGTTGCTATCAAAATGGGATCTAGCTTCAGCCATAGCTTTCAACACAATCAAGAAATGTGATAGACCTCTCTATGATACAAAAGAAGAAGCTACACTTGCACTATAGGGGTATGATTTTAGTGAGGAATGGGAAGCCTTGGCAATATGGTCTTTAGCCCCAAGCAAAAGAAAGCCAAACATTGTTGAGCCTACACCTACCTATAGTGGAGGCCTAATAATAAAAAGAGTGTTAGAAACATCAACTTTAGAAGCTACAAATATGCCAGTTCATGTTGCACAGTTCCCAAGGGCCACTGTGGAGTCTTTGATTGTTGAAAAAGATAAACTCAAAACATAATTGAATAACTTGGTTAAGTATGGAGATCTTGAGAGGGACAATATGCAATTACAAAAAAAGGTATCATTATTGGTGGATGTGTTGCAAAGGTTACAACCTGGAAAGCCCAAGAAGAATGATGTTGACACTCCCACCACTACACAAGAGGATGTATCCCCAAAGTTCACTGCTGATGTAAGTTCTTCATGGGAAATTGTGCCATATAATATGAGAAGTGTTCCCATTTCAATAGTAGAATCCATTACATCAAAAGGGCCATAGGCGAAGGGGGATATCATTAGGGATGAATTATTTAGGAAATTAAATGAATACAAAGAAAAATGTAATAGTAATGATGAAGATGCTTTTAAGAGAAATATGAGGATTGTAACAACAATTCTAGAACATCTAAACAGAAGAGTGAATAAAAAATTGAATAATCTTCACTACAGTTATTCATCCATGGTTGATCCCATCAGAATGTTTGATATTGACAAAGAAAGAGTTATTCCACTCATGGAAGTTTGGATCCCTCGAAAGTAGGAATTGATATTGATAGAAATTGGGGTTAAGTGGATCCCAATCCACCTGAAAATTTTAAGCTCATTGTGGTTCTTTTAAATAAGATTGAGGGATACAGAGGAAATATTGAGACATTGGAGAACAAGATAAAGGAAATGTAATGTCTAGAAAATGTAGAAGAAAGAGAGGTAAAAATCAATGCATGCTAAATGCTAAATGCAATCTAAGTTATATCAACAAAGTACAAAGGAATTCAAAACGTAAATAAAGAAACAATCTCACCCAATATACATTCTTCCATGATTTATCTCTGTTGTCCTTCTCTGTTTCACTTGTAGTAGTATAATTGCCCTCAGATTTTCAAAGGTTCATGCAAGTATAGCCTATGATAGTGATTAAGAAAAACATTGAAGATTCAAGATAGTTGCTCCAAAATTTCATAATATTTCGAGAGAGATTGGAATGATGAAGACCAGATCAATTTATATAAAATTGATTATTCGAATGGTAGGCCAGGATTGAAAGATCAACAGACAGTTGAGATTGACTGATTAGTCATGCATTCTGATAACAGTTAGTAATGACATGAGTGATATAAATTAAAAATAGAATTAAAGATTAAATAAATGATTTAATCTTCTAGTTTGGTATTCGAAAATAGAAGAATTATCTTTGCATGACAAAGATGAAGATGGATTAAAGCAACTCTTGTTCGAATGCATGCACAAGGTTTAATTAATTAAATAGGAATATTTAATTAATCCACATGTACATGCAAATGAGTTAGAACTAGATAATTGAATGATTTGATGAAGAGATTACTCAAGAACGCCACTTAGACATTCAATCAAGAGTTAACTAAGTGATTGGAATAGATCTTTGAGTCGAGTAAATGTGAATACTTAGATAACTCACACGATTATCTAAATATAGAGGAATGCGTTAAAATATAATTCATGAATTAAATAATTCATTTAATTCAAGATTTGATATTTGAAGAATAATTAAATAAATAAGATTTATTTAATTAAGTGATGAAGGGATTTAAATGAATAATTAAATAAATAAAGAATTTATTTAATTTCACAAGAAGGATAAGGTTAATTAGTAACATAATTAAATGAAAAGCATTTATTTAATTAATGACATAGAATAAAGAAAAGTGTGAATTAATTAAATAATTAGGATTATTTAATTAATAGAAGAATTAAAGTTAAAGTGAATAATTAAATAATTGACATTATTTAATCATGACCATGAAGAATACAAATTATGAAGAGTATTAAAGTTGCAGGCTTAGACCAAATTTCAGTATCTACATTTTCCCCTCTTTGATACAATGTCATTTCAGCGTTGTGTCAAAGAAAATTGATTAGTCCATTGGATAGCTAGAAATGTAGTGGAGTTGACAGAATTAAGTTTGGAAGTGGTAGGAACGGGTACGGGTCAATTAAAATTGGAAGTTGACATGGCCAGTAGAAAAGAATGCCACCAAAACCCTAGGTATAAATAGAAATTGGGGTAAAAACCAAGTCATTTTCACCCACCTAGCTTTGAGAATTGAGATTTTGCTCTACACCCATAGCGACGATGTCTCCTATTCCGAACACCCACCATTGAGCATACAGGATCCGGACCTTCAGGTGGCCAGCTGACGCGGACCCACCAGTATGTATCCTAAACTTGACTATTGAATTTTTAATTTGCATGTGTTTTTTATGCATTTAATTCAAATTTTAGTTATGCATTATTTTTTAAAAACATCGCATGTGAGTGCACAAATGACACATTTGTATGTGGATCAACGCATGTGTAAGATCACGTAGATAGGTAGCATAGATTTTGTGTAGTTTGATGCATTTGTGGTTTACTTCAACATATTTGATAAATAGCATCACATGTGCATTTAAAATAGCCGCATTTGCATTTATTTTAGCTGTGCATTTGCATTTGATAGGTAATTGTTCACAGACATATGTTTTATTATGCGCGCATATGCATTTTAGAGTTACGGATTTGAAAAATAGTTATGCATATGTGTATTCAAATGACACATTTGATTTTTCTACAATGCATATGTAAAATAATGATGCATGTGCAAAAGAATGACATAGGTGCAAAAGAATGACACATATGAAAAATAATGATGCATTTGCACAATAATGACACATGTGTAAAATAATGACGCATTTGAATAGTAGTTAATTTAGTCATTTTTCACTAGGATAGATGTTTGATGTTGACATGAGGCATGTATAATGCCATTGCAGGTTGTGATAAACATAGTGTATACATGAGAGTCGAGACCGACGAATTTTCGCATTAGAGACAACCGCTGGAGTGTAGAGCAATGGTTCCTATGGCACCTAGGTCTTCTTCACATTACATACATGCCCTAGATTTAGCAAAACTAGGGTTCACTGACTTCCTTATGTGAGCAGTGGTACTCAAAGATGTCTTCCTTTCACCTGCCTACTGGAGAGGCTATAGTTACTTTGGAGGATGTCTATAGGATCTTGAGACTACCTATCAGAGGCATAAGGGTGAGCTACAATACCCAGAGGGGTATTTTTGAGATGTGTTGATATTACGTACATGCTGATGTCAAGTAGTTAGGGCTGGATCATTATGAGATTAGATGGTGCGTATTAGCCAAAGGTAAAGGCAGTTAGATTATCTATTATGCACACTAATAGGTGGGATAGTGCTTCCTGACCGTCAAGGTCATGGTTTTCCTGTAGGTTGGGGGGAGATGCTAGTAGGGATGCTAGAGCAATGAGTGGTATATTCTTGGGATCCTTGTCTACTTGGGATGTTATATTTTCACTTACATGATATAGCCTACCGAGGGGCTCAGTCCATGAGTTGTGGTACCATACTTCTGATGGTATGGGCATGGGAACACATTGCAATCTTTCAGCCACTAGTGATAGTAGATGTACAACATGGAGCTCCTTATGCCTTATGTTATGCAGGGGTGAACACTCAGCACCATGTAGGAGATATAGGATACTTTAGGCATGCCATAGATACTATGGTTAAGTTTACATGGAGACCATACTTGGGATGTACAGAGTGGTCAGATGAGGATGAACATTTGACATTTTTTCTACAGACACAATACTTGATTGGGTGGATTGTTTCACATGTCCACATCATAGATCGCCACTTGCTAGAACATGTCTTGCAATAGTTTGGAGAGGTATAGGATGTGCCGAGAGGATGGGTGGAGTTCACGAGGTCATCACAAGAGATCCCTCTATGGGGGCCAAAGATTCTAGTAGCTATAGCTGAGGTAGACATTGATGCATTGTAGGTAGTTCTCTAGGGGTGGAGAGATGATCTGGAAGACCCTGGTACCACAGAGGAGTATGATTAGTGGTGGGCTATGCATAGGCCGATTCCCTTGATAGATCTAGAGCAAGCAGCGCCGATAGAGCGGCGAGGGACAAGACCGCGAGGTAGATGTGGAAGAGGTAGAGGTCAGAGAGGTGGAGGAGGCCATGGTGATGATGGAGATGATGGTAGAGGTGGTCAACGAGGGGGTAGGAGAGGGAGATGTGGATGAAGGGGATGAGGGCTACCATTGTCACCAATTTGTGAGGAGGGATGAGGAGAGGAGGATGTGGCCATGCTGGATATTGGCAGAGGTGGGGAGGAGGCAGACATGGAGATTGGCAGAGAGGAGGAGCATCCTAAAGAGGAGGAGGTAGACAGAGAGGAGGTAGAAATTGATGCCCTAGGCTTTCTGGGTGCCTATTAGGAGGATGATGATCATGAGAGAGAGATTCAGGACAAGATTCTAGAGGAGTTGGATGAGGAGGAATATGGTGTATCGAGGGCTAGATAGGATGACACAGGGGCAATTGATCCCAATATGACTACATTGCATGCCCAGATTACATCCTTGGAGGAGTAGATGAGGGTTCTAATGTCTAAGAGAGATGTGTTACATATGGAGAGGGACACAATCATCATGGACAGAGATCAGGCCATAGCTAAGAGATAGGAGACTGAGCAGAGATTCACAAAGCTTAGAGGGTTATGTACTGGGCTAGCAGTCACATTTTTCAGAGAGCTAGTTAGAGCTAGAGAGAGGGATACTTACTATCAAGATTTATATGAGGTAGAGGTTCCTTTAGAGAGACGGTCTCCTATCTTCTCGTAGGCATGTAGCAAAAGGTCACAGACAAGGACCCACACTAGGATAGTTAGCACAGAGGGTGTGGAGTAGCCATGTAGATCAGGTCCATATGACAAGCCTCACTCAGCTTCTAGGTCATTAGGTTCTTGACATCATTCATCTACGCACTCCAGCCAAGATAGTAGTGGTAGTGATGAGGAATTTATGGCCATTAGATGATGTGGGGTGGATCTTACCTATGAGGTCGAGTCCCCATTAGGCGAAGGGCCATGGTAATGCTATGGGATGGAGCTCCTATGCTAGTGCATGTATCAAGTCTCCATGAACTTGGAATTGACGACATTTCTTTACAAAGACATATGAGTCCTTTTCCATAGTAGGCCAATAATAGCCCAGTCTCATAATGTTTTTGGCTAAGGTAGGACTACTAGAATGGGAACCACATATACCCTCATTCACCCCTCACAAGGTCACTTGTGCTTCATTAGAATCAAGACATCTTAGTAGGGTATTATCTAAGGCATGTATATATAGTGTGTCTCCGACGATGGTATATTTGGCTGAATTTTGAATGAATGTCCTACGTTGGTTGTTTGACAAGCCCATGGGTATGATTTCAGCATAAAGGTAGTCATATATTTCTTTGTACCATGGGGAATCAAGACCAACAATGTCACATACCATTTCAGAATCTGGGATGTCGTAGGCTGGGACCAAAAGATATTCTACCAAAAACTCAAACTTAGGCACGTTGTTAGGAATGTCTAGAAGTGATGCAATTGTAGCCATAGCATTTGCTGCCCTATTCAAAACATGAGCTATTTGATGAAATTTTACCTTGTCAAAGTACTCCTTAAATCTATTCGCCATGCATTTATATGGAGCAAGCTTCTCATCTTTAGTCTCATAATCATCATTTACTTGTCTGATTACTAGTTGAGAATCGCCATATACCTGTAGGTTCTTAATTTTCCACTTGACTACCATGTGTAACCCTGTCACTAGAGCCTCATACTTTGCTATGTTTTTAGTACATGGGAATGAAATTTTGAATGATTTCAGGATCGAGTCACCCTTTGGTGTGATAAACAGTATATTAGCCCCTAAGCCATGATTTGTATGTGAGCCATCAAAGTACAATTTCCATGTTGTGTTTGTGTCCATTGTAAATATAAAATCATCAAGAAATTTTGCAACTAATGGATGATCTTCTTGAATAGGTGTGTCGACTAACTGATCAGCAATGACTTGTCCTTTAGTATCCTTTCTTTCTACATATTGGATATCATACTCACTAAGTATCATAACCCATTTGGCTAGTCGCCCTATTAATGTTGCCTTGCTTAGAAGATATTTTAGAGGATCTATTTTTGCAATCAACATTGTTTGATGGTTTAGCATATAGTGCTTTAGTTTTTGGGTAGAAAATACAACTGCAATATAGGCACATTCAGTGGTACTATAGTTGAGCTTATAACCTACTAAAGTCTGACTGATATAGTATACTACCCTTTCATGACCTTCATTGTCATTCTATGCTATCAATGCTCCTAATGATGAATGGGTTGTAATAATATAACTGGGATCAGTGGTCGTCCTTTAACAGGTGGCATTAAGACTAGTGGTGTGAGTAGATATTCTTTAATTAGTTGAAAATCCTCTTCGTACCTAACTATCCATGCAAAGGGTACCTCCTTCTTAAGTAGATGTTGAAAAGAATGTGTCTTATCTGCTATCTACACTATAAATCTTCTGATGGATTGTAGTCTTCCTTGTAATGTCCTTAGCTAACTGAGATTAGTGGGTGGACGCATGTTAATGATTTCCTTTACCTTGGTTGGATCCACTTCAATGCCTCGTCTGTAAATGATATAACCTAATAGCTTTCATAACTTGACTCCAAACACACATTTCTTGGGATTGAGTCTCACTTTATACTTCTCCAACCTTTGAAATATCTTGTCTAAAACCTGTAAATGTTTTTCCCTTGTCTTGGATTTAACAATAAGGTCATCAACATAATCCTCCATAAGAGTGTGTACTAGATCATGAAAGATGGTGGTCATAGCACATTGATAGGTTGCTCCAACATTTTTGAGTCCAAAGGGCATAACATTCCAGCAATACGTACCCCAAGGACAAGTGAAAGTTGTCTTAGGTTAGTCTTCAATTGCAATTCTGATCTGATTATATCTTGAAAAGCCATCCATAAGAGAAAACATCTCATATCCCGCTGTCATGTCAACTATCATGTCTATGTTAGGTAAAGGGAAGTTATCCTTAGGACAAGCCTTGTTGATATCTCTAAAATCAGTGCAGACGTAGATGCCCCTAGTTGGTTTAGTGACTGGTACAAGATTAGAAATCCAATCTACATAGTTGATTGATCTAATGAAACCGACATCTAACCGTTTCTTGAGTTTTACCTTGACTAATAAAGCAATTTGTGGGTGCATTTTCCTCAATTTCTGTTTCACTAGTTTGGCACCTAGTTTTAAGGGCAAGTGATGTAGAACAAGTTTAGGATCCAAACCAAGCATGTTCGCAAATGACCAAGAAAAACTTATCTGTCTCTATGCAAAGAATTTATGGAATTTTGGTTGCTCTTCTATTGTTAATGACGATGCACAATAAACCAGTTGAGGATTCTCTTATGTACCTATGTTGACTTCTATTGATTCTTCAACGAGTATGGGTGAATTTTCCTGTGCAACAGGGAGAATGTTCAAACCTCCATCCTTAGGTGCCTTAGAGAGGTTTTTTTCTTCAGATGCGTCCTTTCTTTTTACTTTTACATTGTCTAAAGGTGCCTTTCAGTTTTCACCTAGAGACTTGTCCTTTTTATCTTGTTTATTCTCTTTCTCATTTTTGCGATTGGAGGGTTGAATAGATTCTCCAAAATATGCTTTGTTGTACAAGTCAATAGTAAAACCAGCCTTGTGATCACCACGAGGTATGCCTTCCCGTAATCCCAGGAACTCAGAAATTACTTTGTCGTTCTCAAAAATGTCTAAGATGGGTGTGTCTTTTTGGTCCCTATCAATGAGTTGGGGATAAACTAAGGGCATGTCATAGTTAGAGTTATCAAAGATTAATGGGGTCAAGGTAAAGACTGAGTTGTTCATATGGTCACAAAAATATTGTACTAAGTCCTCTTTGCTCTTTGGTTGAGGTCTAGGTGGATTGAAAGGTGGGCCTAATGCCAAGGTTTGGTTATTTGAAATAGATGTATCAGGATGCAAAGAGGTAGGATCAAGTGATTCCCAATAGTAATGTTTAAACCATTCCTCTTTGGTCATATTCTTTGGTGGATAGGAATTCAATGGATTTGGTGAGGATCTCAACATTAAGTCAAGTTCTCCAAATAGCTTGTCAAGGTCCATGGAAGAGGTAGAGGATAAGGAATCCCACTCATATTCATTTGAGTCAAGGGAGTCACAATGGTGTTGGTTAGATGGTTTGTGAGATGTCTCAATATCTTCTGAAGCACTTACTTCCTTGAATAAGGGTGATGTGGTACTAGGAATGCTAATCTGAATTAGTTGAAACCCTATCCCTAAGCCTTTTGGCCATTGAGATACAAAGATTGGTTCAATCCTTCCATCTTGATTCAAGCCTAACCAGCTATGTCCATCATATCCCTTACTTTGCATCATTTTGAAACCTTTTCCATATAGATCTATAGGAATGTGAGCAAGTGAGAGAGGTTCTTCATTACCTTCCTTGTACAGCCAAGAAGTGAGATCTTTTGTATCTATGACTTCTTTGCTTAATTCACTCCATTTAGTGAAGGTTGGTGTGGGAGGAATGTGTATAGTGACCATAGATTGTCTCCTATCAAATGTCGGTAAACCGTATGACTTAGGAGGAATCAAGTGGCTAACACAATAAGATGTCTTCATATAATATTCTCCACAACCCTTGTCTTGGATCTCAACCCTAGGAGTGATAGGACCTAAATGTGAAATAGACGTTTGAGTAAGGGTAGCTAGATCGGCATAGTGAGATGAATTGGACGATGAAGCCTGTTGGTTTACTAGCACTTGGCATTGGGGTATTTCTTTTAGATTGGTGTAGTATCGAAATGGGTCTGGATCACCATCTATAGTTATTTCTGTGCCATTGTAAGGGAATTTGAGACATTGATGATACATAGAAGGGACTTCCTTCATGGCATGAATCCATGGTCTGCCTAGCAGAATGTTATAAGGAAGGGTGAAATCCAAGACCTGGAACTTTGTCTCCATTACTGCAAGACCAATTCTGATAGGAAGTGTTACCACCCCCTTTGATTTTCGTTCCTCATCATCATAAACTTTTATGACAATACTTTTGGTGGTGTCTACACATGCTTTTGAGAAACCTAATGCCTTAATTAGATTTAAAGTGCACAGATTTAACCCTGCTCCTCAATTTACTAAGACTCATCTAACTTTGGTGTCATCAACAAGGACTTCAAGATGCAAAGGATCATTACGATTCATCTTTTCAGTTGCGTAGTCTTGTTCAAAAATGTGGCATGATGCTTATTGGTCAAGTAGCTGACCATTTCCTAGAAACAATTGACATCAACATCATTAGGAACCGTGGTGTTTTGTAAAACCTTATCTAGAATTAATCGATGCTCAGAAGATATGCACAACAGTTCCAAGATTGAGATTTGGGTTGTGGTCTTCCCCAACTAGTCAAGTAGGTTATATTGTGACTTGGAAGGCTATGGTATTTGCTATGATGGAGGACCTTGGATAGTGATCTTCGTATGATGACTATTGATAGCATATTCAGGATTTGTATTGATAGTAGTGGTATTGATATTCTCATCGGTGGCATTAAGAAGATGAATGGTTTTTCCACTATTATAATCATGCTTGATATTCGCATAGTTGGCTGACATATTGGTCTTAGTACTCGAACTAGGGACACTTCCTTTCCAATGGTCATGTAGTGGATCAGAAAAGACTTGATGATCAGTGTTTGATGACTTTTGTTTTTGTCCACTAACTTCAATTATTCTCCTTTTGAAAAGATCCTGTATGATATTCTCTAGTTGGTGACAATTTTGTAGGTTATGTCCCTTAGTTCTATGATAATTAGAAAAGACATTGTCATCCCATCAAACTGGTTTAAACTATCCCAGATCATATTGTCTTGGCTCTTGAGGCTATATGAGATTATGTTGTAACAATTGTTTGAATAAAGACTTAATGGGTTCCCCTAAGGGAGTGAACTCATTTCTTTGAAATCTCCTTTGTTGTTGCAGACGTTGAGTATTTTGGACCATGTTACGAGGTTGATTGACAACATTAAGCATGTTGGTGGAAGTTTTAGGTCCTTATAATGTGATGAATGGTTCTATTTGTATGTTTTTAGCATCAACCACCCCATCATTGGTGGCATTTTTTTTTTAGACTAAAATATGTTTCTATCATTGGGGGTGTTTTGCATAGTCAGATTTCTATTGGATATTGATGTCTTAAGTTCTCCTCTTTCCATGAGATCCTTTTCTATTATAACCCCTTTCTCCACTAGTTTTGAAACAGATGTACAACAATGTACCCTTAAGTTACTCCTTAGTTTTTCATGGAGGTTTTAATGGAATATGGTAAATTTTTGTTTTTCAGGTATCTCGGCAGGACACCAGCTAGCTATAGTCCTCCACCTCTGAAAGAAAGCAATAAATGTTTCACCTTCGTCTTGTGTTGTCTGACACAAGGTTGCTATATTTATCTCATGGTTTATGTTGAAGGAGAATTTCTCAACAAATTTCTCAACCAATTCACCCCAAGATCTGATGCCATAGTCTAGACCTAAAAACCACTCTAGTGCAATTCCTACAAGACTTCTTGGAAATAGTCTCATAAGATACATGGGGTCATAAGTGACATCAATGCACATAGTAGAAAATTCCCTTATATGTTATATTGGATTCTATTTTCCATTGTACTTAGGGAGATTTGGTATGACATACCCATGAGGGAAAGGGGTCATGTACAATGATCTATCAAAGGGAAATGGGAATATGTACTTTGTTGAAAAGGATTTCCTAGCTGACACTGCCATGTTATCCATTTGCGTTTACAATGCATGTATTTGTGTTTGTAAAACATCAACCTAGGTCAAGGATGTGTTAGGCAGATTATGCAGATTCATGTATGTATTCTGAAATCCAAAGTCTCATGATGGGTTTCAATTGAACATTGGTATTTGAGGTGGGTTTGGATTTAGAATGTTGGTAAACATGTTCTATGTTAGAATTTGCATAAATTGGTTTTGACTTGGAATTTATGTAAATGGATTCTTACTACCAATCTGGGAGAAGGGATTTTGATTCAGAATATGGGTGAATGGATTGAAGTTGCCATTTTGGGAGAATGGATTCTAATTGCCATATTGGAATGAGGGAATACCTCATGTTTTTGTAATCCACGATATAATACTAGTGACTTGAGCACTAGGTATGGCCATCGACTGTAGTATGGTACACGTGACACTAGCAGTAGTTATGGCTATTGACTGTGGTATGGTACTCGTGACACTAATATATGGTGTAGAAGCTGAAATTATAGGTCTTTTACTCCCAACAAGAGTACCAAAGGGAGTGGACGATGATTCCCCTACAGTGAAATTAAATCCTCATGTCATGCCAAACATACCAAAGGGAGATGTATGGATTGTCGTACTTTGTGTAGGTGTACCAGATGGTATGGTTGTGCTCACCTAAGGTATAGTAGTACTAGTAGTCGATGAATTTGTCCCTTGTGTAGGTTGAGTTTGTAAGGTGCTAATATTGAATCTTGCAGGTAAGGTAGTACCTTCAACTAGCAATTTGGATAAGTATCGTTGACGATTGTTTGCTAGGTACTCATCTACAAAAGAGGAAAACTCAGGGTCCTGTGTAGCGGCCTCTATGTCCTCTACTGCAATGTGCCCTTGAGTCTTTCTAGTGGTAAATTTTTCCAATAAAGTCTTGTGAGGTCTTGAGGAAAATAGGTTGATGAATTTATTTGGGTTTGACATCTTTTCTCTCTCTCTTCTCTTAGACCTAGTTTCAACCATGTAAGACAAGCTCAATATGCAGGAAATGCAAAACTATGTCTATGGACAGTATGACTCTAGTCTATGTTTTTGGGGTTTTTTGAATGAAAAATAAGGAATGTTTTAAAATGACACTAGTCTAGAATGACAATATCTAAAAATGCCAAGTCCAACTAAGCTTCTAAGGTAATCAATTCTGTAAACCTAAGACAAGGGTACCAACTACCTAAAGTCTAACCATGGTGTCAATTTAGGTATGTCAAGGAACCACTGTAGGACAATGATCAAAGATAAGTTGAGTCTCCTAACTAGACTTATGAGCTAGGAGGACTCTCTGTAGGACAAAGGATAAAATGATAGGACTAGATTCAATGATAGATTTTGTCAACACTATTATTATTTTTAAGTACAGAAGGTGGATCTATCATAAAGTTTGTAAAAGTGACCCTCCTAGAAGTTTAAACTCAAGGTAATATGTACTCTAAGATGAAACTAAAACTTGGAACCAAGATGACTATACTTATGACTAAATGATATCTAAAGAATGCAAAATTGAGAAAATTGTTTCAGGTTTCTATTCAAGGACTGCTTGTGGAAAGACAACTGAAAGACTGGTATAGCCATGTTGACTAAACAGTGACCATGAATTCTAGTTTTGTAATCAGGAAAATGCATCGCAGGATTTCACAGATGTGGTTCAATTTAATAGTTGCAGTTAAGTTTCACAGATGTGGTTTTATGATGATCAATTGCATGTCCTTGATAAAGTTCAATGTCTGACTCTGACATATGTGGTTAACTTTTTAACAGATGTGACTCATAATGGAAATTGTGACTCAGAATATAACATATGCAATTTTTCACAACTCATATGCAAGCTAATTTGGCATATGCGACTCTATGCTAGAAAGATGCGACTAATATTGACAGATGCAACTTGAAGTTAAACAGATGTGACTCTAAAAATCAATTGTGACTTTTTGGTGAACAATTGTGACTCTCTATGTATTTTCAGTGATATGAGATATTAAAATGGCGCTATTTTCTATGATCAAGTTTTGGAAAAACAAGGAAAATCATAAGACAAAATTTTTTTAGTTTTATTTTGGACTCAAAGAATGTTTAATTTTGACAAAAGACAAGCAAATCCTAATAGGCCAATAGGCCAAGGGTTTGTATACTTGATATATCCCACTAATATATCCTAGATTGGTGCTAAACACCTTTCCTTCTTGAGAGCGGATAGCTTAGAAATTTGGTGGCATTGGCTCCCCTCCATGGCTCATTAACATCATTCGATCACACCAATTTTTGAATTCTTTGGGAAATGACCTCCCAAGAACTACTATCTCTACTCAAGGGGATCAATAGTGAGTGTCTTCAGGCATGATACTGTACCCTACACTATACCAAGCAACGACTAAAAAATGGTTGGTCTCTAAAACAAAAGGTGTTTAGTATGGGCATTCTGTTTGTAGGGCATGATCCATGTGGTGAGAGTCCCCTTTCGGATCCATCTCGTCGGAACCATACTTGTGATTCTTGGGATTTCCCCAAGAATCCACTTTTATATATCAGCTGGAAGTCCCTCGGGTTCAGGGTGCTACCGATCTGAGTCATCTTGGGGTGAGTACTTTTTCCCACCAGAACAGGCCCAAGTTCTAGAGTTGGTAACCATATTTGTTACACCCAAAATCACAAAGATGTGCAAGGGGAGAGGATACTTCGATGTACCAAGTCATGAGGGTAATTACACAATTGTGCTTTCACACCAAATGCAGTAGACACTAGTTAATTTTAGTCCAAATGAAATATTTGCTACACTACCAAACAATTTGTTTCAAAAAAATTTAACTAAGGTCTTTGAAATGTGTTCTACAAAAAGATTCATTATTATTTTTCAGTATTTTCTTCATCAATCATCCTACAAAAACTTGTTAACTCCTCAAGACACACGTTGAAAACATAAGATTAGCGAAAATAAAAGCATGAAAGGAAACTGTAAATTGAAAATCTAATCCTAAAATATACCAGTCAAATACATTGTTTTATCTATCAAATGCATCTCGGTAATTTATCAGTCAGTTGTAGTTTAGGAATTGATAGATGCATCAAAATTTTTCAAATGTGTTGTTTCTGATGTCAGATGTGATTCAAAAAGTCAATTGTGTCGCTTCATCAAACTGATACGTCTTTGAATTTCAATTGTGGCATTTCATCAAGCTGATGCGTCTTTGAATGTCAATTGTGCCATTTTTTCAAGCTGATGCATCATTCCATATGAAAAACCTGCAAAAATAAAAATAAAAGTCTACGGATACATGAAGATGGTGTCTTCACGTTGGGTTCACCAAATGTAATGTCTAGAAAATGTAGAAGAAAAAGAGGTAAAAAGTAATGCAATCTAAGATGTCTAAATGAAATCTAAGTTATATCAACAAAGTATAAAGGAATTCAAAACTTAAATAAAGAAACAATCTCACCCAATCTACATTCTTCCATGATTTAACTTCATTTTCCTTCTTCATTTTTCTTGTAGTAGTATAATTGCCCTTAGATTTTCAAAGGTTCGTGCAAGTATAGCCTATGATAGTGATTTAGCAAAACATTGAAGATTCAAGATAGTTGCTCCAAAAAGTCATAAGATTTCAAGAGAGATTGGAATGATGAAGACCAAATCAATTTATAGAAAATTTATTATTCAAACGATAGACCAGGATTGAAAGATCAACGGATGGTTGAGATTGACTGATTAGACATGCATTCTGATAACAATTAGTAATGACATGAGTGATATAAATTAGAAATAGAATTAAAGATTAAATAAATGATTTAATCTTCTAGTTTGGTATTCAAAAACAAAAGAATTATCTTTGCATGACAAAGATAAAGATGGATTAAAGAAACTCTTGTTCGAATGCATGCACAAGGTTTAATTAATTAAAGAGGAATATTTAATTAATCCGCATGTACATGCAAATGAGTTAGAACTGTATGATTGAATAATTTGACGAAGAGATTACTCGAGAATGCCACTCAGATATTAAATCAAGAGTTAACTAAGTGATTTGAATAGATCTATGAGTCAAGTAAAAGTGAATACTTAGATAACTCACACAATTATATAAATATAGAGGAATGCGTTAAAATAGAATTCATGAATTAAATAATTCATTTAATTCAAGATTTGATATTTGAAGAATAATTAAATAAATAAGATTTATTTAATTAAGTGATGAAGGAATTTAAATGAATAATTAAATATATAAAGAATTTGTTTAATTATAGTTGAAGTATGATAAAGAGTAAATTAAATAAGAATTTATTTAATTTGACAAGAAGGATAAGGTTAATTAGTAACATAATTAAATAAAAAGTGTTTATTTAATTAATGAGATAGAATAAAGAAAAGTATGAATTAATCAAATAATTAGGATTATTTAATTAATAGAAGAATTAAAGTTAAAGTGAATAATTAAATAATTGGCATTATTTAATCATGACCATGAAGATTATGAATTATGAAGAATATTAAAGTCGCTGGCTTAGACAAAATTTCGGTGTCTACAGATAGGAATTGGGGTTAAGCAAATCCCAATCCACCTGAAAATTTTAAGCCTACTGTGGTTCTTTTAAATAATATTGAGACATTGGAGAACAAGATAAAGGAATTGGTAAAATTCTTCCATGAATCTCATCATGGCCTTCTTCCATCCATTTTGAGGGATGATGGTAGCATTAAGACTCTACAGGAGTGGAGAAATGAAGCAAATAAGGTTATTTTAGATCAAGCTATGAAAATTTGTCAAAAATTTGATATAGAGACATTAAAGGTAAATATGGATATGTTAGTTCATGTTGAGACTGTCCTACTAGAATTTGATAAGGAAGCTAACCATATTGTCACCAAGTATGTGCCTTATAGACAGAGGGCTGATGAAGTAATGAACTTTGACTGGCCTACTGAAGAAGAATTCCTAGCTTGGAAAGGCAGGTGCTTGGAAGGAGTGGGAGGCCTAGCATTAAGAGTGGTGGGATAGTGATTTGAAATTTTTAATTCTACAACCATGATGAATAACGGATATATAGGAATGAACTACATAGCCTAGATTTAGTACATATTAGGCTTTTAATAAAGTATGGAGAAATATAATGAATCTTCTTCAAAGTTGAATTGATGATGAGGCTACAGACATGGTTTTTTCTCTTGTCTTTTCCTTTTTTGTTTACTTCATGCCTTTTCTTCTTTTCACTTTATGTGTGTGGGCACAAGCTTTGAGGTAACTATTCAATTGTACCCATTTTGAAAATTGGAGCTAGATCTCCAACATTAAATGAAGACTTCTTTTATTTTCCCATATTTTTCCAACTTCTTGGGAATGCATTGTAATTGAATGAGAGAATCTTTGATGTAGCGGTCCAATAGGGTTTTGACATGTGTACTTTCTGGCTTGAGGATTTTTTCTCTCCTTCATTTCTATAAGAAGAAATTCAAGGAAAGAAAGTAGGGGTTCGTTGCTTTGCAATTAACACTGAGAATTGTAAGGATAATACTA
Source organism: Sequoia sempervirens (assembly GCA_007258455.2). Lineage (NCBI taxonomy): Eukaryota > Viridiplantae > Streptophyta > Pinopsida > Cupressales > Cupressaceae > Sequoia > Sequoia sempervirens. The sequence continues at coordinate 48,085 of VDFB02009709.1, read as the reverse complement.
AGCATGTTTTATAGTTTTTGGTATTAAGTTTTAGAGTTCATTGTTATGTATGTAATTTGGATAATAGTATAGCAATATATATATAGAGAGAGAAATACCAATTTCATGGATATTGTCTCTCCTTGTGCTCGTTTTATGAGTTATGAATGAAATCAATCCAAAATTTCTTTTATTTGTCTCTTTTGTTCATCAATGGATGTTTGATTTCATTCTTGCTCATTGATTCAATGAATTAATGTAAATTCTTGGAAGAGATTGTTAACTTATAAAAATCAAGTGCTAGGATATTGATAAGTAGTATTAGTCATGAATGTAATAGGGGAATGTTGTTATCCAGTAACCTCTTGAGACTATACATTGCTATTGTTGAATTGTTATTTGGTTATATAGGTTGATTTTGAATTTGTGCTTACAATAAAGGCATTGGTTTATGAAAATTAATTATGGTTCAATTTTTGTGTTGATTCATCAGCTAATCACTTTTAGTTTATGAACTTTTATATGGATACCATTGTAGTTGTTTTGTGTTGATGTTCTACCTTCTCATGTTTTAAGTATAAAACATTGATAAATAAACTGCCATCTTATTCAATGTATTAGGACCTTAAGAAATTTTATGAGAAGTATCTATTATTGAAAATGCATTTTATTATAATTTTGTGAATCTCCTAAGCATACATTGTGGGATAACCCTCCCGAGTTTTACAGAGCCCAAAGTGTAGGAGTAGAAGTTTTGAAGCTTCCACTCATTCATTGGCCAATCCCTTTGGAGTATTGATTATTCAAAATGGTAAAGTCTTTAGGTATTTCTAGAGATTGGTTTGGTTCTTCAAAAATAACCAACAAACTGTTTGTAATGGAGTGGTCACCAGTACCATCTTTCCTGATGTCTACGTTTGGTTATTCCCTCTCAAAGCTCCTTGGTATATATTATGCTAGAAAGGTGGTCTCCCTCGATAATTTTTTGGGGAGGGGCTTTGGAGGTGTTTCTTACTGTCACCAAATAATAATGAGCTCATTTGCAAAAGTCCTCATTAAATTATTCATATCATTGACATTTGCAGCCAATGAAGAAGAGCCTAATGTGCTTAGTTGTGTGTTCAAATATAGATACATCAACTGTGGTGGCACAATAGAGGTGCTAGGGAGTCAAGCAAGCATACTAGGAGCTAATTTCTCTTGTGTTTTGCTACAGATTTCTACAAACATGGGCATCTATGGTCGAGGTGAAAGTTTCCCACCATCTATCAAAGTGTTCAATTCTTTCACAACTATATCATATGCATTGGGTAGAGTATTTCCCTCAAGATTTTGCACCATAATTTTGATGTCTGAATTGAAAGACTTTAGATAGAACATGAATTCCATGACCACTAGAGGTCTAGATATTATAGGGATTCTTTGTTAGGTCTTATGGAACCTGTTGTTAAAATACACAATAGCTTCCTATGGAGCACTCTTGATTGTTATCAGCTACTGTAATAAGGATGATCAATCTCCTTTCTCTGAAAATGCTTGAAAAAATTTCCTCTGAGGTCATCCCATGAGCAGACGAAATCGGGAGCTACGGATCTGTACCAATCTTGAGCCTTCCCTTTAAAGGATGTGACTAGTAATATGAGGGTGAAGTTTTTCTCTATGATATTATGAACTCTACAAATATTTGTGATATCCTAGAGGTGTACAAAAGGTGTTTTGAAGTCCTCCTCGATAAACTTCAGGATCACTTTAAGGGCATTATTGGGGATGGTGGGCCACACATCTGGAGGGATGGGAAAAACTAGTAGACTACCATTGTCCCAAGTCACAAAATTCTTAGGAGATCCTTGGAGTGCCATAAAAAATAAAACTCTATAGATTGAGTAAATAGGTATCCTAGAATTTGAAAATTTCAACCAATTAGAGGGGTAGATAGGGCTCTATACTTTGGCCTAGCATTCCTTACTCTATTGCTTCTAATAGGTTGTACAAAAGATGTGGCTCATCTCCTTCTAGGGGATAAAGAGGTTAATCAAGAATATTGGAAATTTCCTCTAGATGATACCCTAGTTTGGACCCTGGGCATGAGTTCACCAGTCCCTTCTATTAATTTGATTCATATGCCTCTTCAAGGCTAGGTATCAAACAATATAAAAGATCATGGTCCCACCGAGCATGCCAGAAAAACAACTATTGATCATGAAATCTTGCACTTCTCCTGAACAACCTTATGGGAAATTTAGTGAGTGGGGGACCTAATTGTACCTCATTGAATAGCCTCTGATATTTTTAGAAAATCTATCTCTAATTCTATATTTGGGAAAAGAGAAGAGGAAATGCAAAAAGAAAACTAAATATGACAATTTTCCAAATATTTTAAAACATTTCAAATACCTTAATAAGCTCTTATTTTTTATAATTTGAGCACAAAATTCCATAGAACCTTCACTATTGTAAGGAGAACAAGTGACTAAGGTTGATGTGGTCACAAAGTATTCAATCAAATCCCCCCATGGGAAGCACCCATTGAGGTTCAAACAAAAAAGGAAGCTCGAATTCAAAAAAGATACTTTGGATCCTTACAGAGCTATTTCACTTGGTAGCATAATATGAAAATGATAAAACTTTAATAGGAGAATGAAAGAGTATTATAACATGATTCAGTTCTTGAAAGTTGACTTTATAAGAACATACAAGCTAAGAATTGAGAATCAAATATCAAGACATATCCAAAAGTAAAAGAACACAAAGCATTCAATGTATATGAAATAGAGAACAAAGCATGACATAAAGGCCACATGAGCATAGTTTGATACAAACTTTCTTCTTCTATTAATGAATATTATTGAACAACACAAATTCTAAGGTCAAATAATAAATTTGAACAATTTTCTTGACATCAATTACAAAAGAGCGATCAAAGCTCTATAAGAAATCCTCTAAATTATCCTATTCTACTACTGATAATCTATTTATCTATTGATTTATCTACCATCCACTATCTTCCCAAGTGGCTCCTACAAATTTGCTTTTTATAAGGTAAGGAAAGCATACAAGCACTGCGCCCTTTGTGCTACCAAAGCTAGAAACCCTAACATGTGTCATCACTAGATGACTCCAAAATCTAATAAACAATTGGATCTGATATGATAATAAAATTTTAGTTTCTTCAATAATGTCAATAGGTATTTAATAACTTGATAACCCAAATTTCCAAAGAGCTTTATGCAAGTCTTCCTATCAAAAATAAAATATGGTCATAAATGCTTGACCTAATCTAATTCAATATGTTGCAGATTATAATGGAGATGTCAAAAAGAAAGGATGACTCCAATAGTGGCAAATGAATAAAAAAAAAATTCTACCTAATATTATTCCTAAAGGTATAACCTTGAAAAGGGAAGAAGCTTTCCTAACAAGAGACATGCAATGTGGCAAACTAGCAAGCATTCTTCAAAATTTTGAGAGAGTAGTTTGAGGGAAAATCCCATAGGGTAGCCACATGTACAACCTCAAGCCCGAAGAGAAGGAGAAAATTGAAAAGTTAGTGTAGCCACTATGTGGCATAATTGTGTACCTTTTAACAAAAATTGCCCCGAAACCTCCAAAAATATGCACTAGAGTGACAAGAGGCAGGATGAAAATGAAATCCAAAAGAGTGAGGGCCTTGGGGCTAAAAAGAACAAAGCAAAGAATCAACAAACTTAAAGAGAAAAAATTCTCCACAATACTTGCATGGAATTCTAGCTACTTGAGTAATGGATAAAGATACCTATCATAACTCCTTTGCTCAGCTTATGCCAATTGCCTTTTTCTCAAAAATCTTCTCTCCACTTTACTTTCTTCTTGATTACACCAATGTTCACCAAAGAGTTGAGAAATCAAATTGAGATACACCCCTAGATCACCATTCCCACTCTATTTTCTCATTATCTTTGTCATATCCGTTTGAGAGGTCTACAATCCATCTCTTTTATAATGATGAGCTTCTTAGAAAATACAATATTTTCCACTTGTCAAAAATAAAGTTCTATCAAACAACCAAAAATCCCTTTACCCCTTCATGCATGGTGTTTTAACTCCTTATATGATAACCTAGATGAATATAAGAACCAATTTCATGGGGGGTAGTTTTATTTGACTAGTAGGCATGTTGGCCTTCCATCTCCCATAAACTCCATGACTCAATGTACAACACTTATGATCTCTAATTCTCCCTATTTTTATTGCCATGGCTTGGAGTTTAACTATTTGCATGAGGTGGTTGTACATAGCCATTAAACTCTTAGTTTAGCACTATGACCTAGACTTAGAGTTTGGATAGGTAACTAAGGGTTTCGCATACATATTATGACGATTTAGAAGATATTAAAATTATTATATTTTATTTTATATTTTCGTAATATTTGTTAAGTTTCTATAAATAATATTTATAATTTTCTTTCAACAAGTTTTATTTAAATGTATAATTCCTTTTTCACATTAAGTTTTCTATCATATACTTTTATAGATGAGAGAAGGGTTTAAAATATGAACGAAACTTATTTTTAAATAAATAAGATAACCAATTATAGTAGAGGACAAAATTGCATATATAACTCTTTTATTCATTTGTTTCTCTCATAGTAGTTTGATGTTCATTTCATTCAATGTTGAAAATAAATTGACCTTAACCTAAAGTTTATTAGCCATTAGCCTATCTTTATTTGTAATGGTCTTTGTAATCACTCACATGTATTTTCCTTTATAATGGGTTTCGATCTATCTATTGGATCTTAAACTTGCATAGCTGAGATAGTGTACCTAGGAGGAAAATTGGATAACAAACCTACACATTAAATTTAAAAAATAATTTACCATATGCAAACACATGCATGTCTTCCACACTTTGAGTTTCATGTCTTGTAGATTTCCTTCATCATCAATTGATAGATTGAAGCAACAACTTTGTGTCATGCTAGTTTATGGTATGTTTTGTCTCAATTGAGTAATAATTTGACAAGAAAAGAGGCTTGGTACCAAAATGGAGGGAAACAAAGATAATGTAGATATTTTCATACCAGTAATAGCAGATGCAATATATAGGAAACAAGGACAAGTTCCCTTAATGTTAATAAGGAGGGAGATAAGTGAAACATAGGATATTCTTTATGTCATGTGATTACTTTTTATATATATTAATTTTAATATAATATTCTTTATTTAAATTACATTATATAGTATATCATATTGTATATATTATATTATTTATAATATATATATTATTTTTTCCTGTATGTGATTATATATAAATTATTTATATAATTTATTTAAATATATGTTATATAATTTATATTCTATTATATATAGTATAAATAATATAAGATATCATATATATAATATCTTATATTATTTATATTATATATAGATAATATATATCAATAATATTATATGAAACTTATTCTATATATAAATAAGTTTTGTATATAAATAATATATTATATGTTATATAATTATATTATATTATATAAATTATATAATATTTCAATATAATTTATATTGTAAAAAGCATGAGATATCAAATATTTCAAAAATGCATGCAATACACATCATAAACCTAACAACTATGAAAATGACAAACAAAACAGAAGATAGAAAAAACTATGTAAAATTCAAAGCTTAGTGTGTGTTACTTAAGCCTAATTGATTTTTAATGGTGATTTGCTTGTAACTTATAATAATTATTTCATGTCATTAGAGTTTATGTTTTTTATTTACATATATTGACAATATTGGTACTATGCATTTAATACAAGACATAACATGCAATGTTTTTGCTAATTTTTTTCTCTCATTTTCTATGGGAAGACTAAATTTGAGGAGATCTATACTATTAGAATCCAAGATCACTTGCATGCAAGATGGATACCTGTCACATGCAAAAGATATGAAGAACTGAAAAAGATGTTCTCTGTAAACCTCTCAGTAAAAATGCATTAAGAGAATCAATTATTACAAAGTGATCAATCCTTATGAAGGAGATCAAGAAACCCTAAAAGGGAAACCCTAAATGAAACCCTAGTGTGCACACTTAATAATTAATAATTAATTAATTAATGTGCCTAAGTTTAGCTTAAGTAATAAAGAGGAATAAGTGAATTAATTAATCAATGTGATGTAATTAATTAAGCATAATAACTTATTACTCTAACACCCCCCCTTAAGATGAACTTAGGAAGAAGTTAAAACATTAGAATATGATGCATGAAAGCAAAGATGGGTCCCAACAATGAGGCCTGATCAGGTACCCATTTACAAATGCAATAAAGGAGTAGAGAAGGAAAAACCCAATGGGACAAAACCCCACTACAATGTGATGTCATGCTGCAAAGAAGCACTGGAAGAACTCTGTAGAGTAACACTGGAACCGCAATCTGACAAGCAAGGAAATATATCTCTATCTACAATTGAAACCAAAACCAGAATCAAAATAATGTGACAGCAGACCCGATGCCACGGAACACTCGAAAAATCCAAACGGGAACAACCCTGAAATCTATGAAGCAACAAGAAATTATTGAATGATGTATTACTGAAAATGAAGTGCAAAGATGCAAGATGCACTCTCCCAATTGCCAAAACATCCAAGTAATCGCCAAACAACCCATCGGGCCAAATCTGGACTGACTGATAAACTTGGGATAGATACAGAAAAAGTGTATGGACAGCAACATAGAACTCCTTAATACCTTTCCAACGCCACAAACGAGGTGAAAATTGGACATCGTGGCAAAAAGTTATGAGCTCGAAAGTCCAAAAACAACATTTGACTTCAAATAGAAATAAATGTAGGAAAATAGTAAAATACTAAAAAATAAACAACACTACTGGAAAGTGCTTGGAACCAGCTTTCCGGCGATATCTCATTTGCCCAATTTTGATACCGTATGCCCAAGTTATGGCCAAAAGAAAAAAACTTCTCTTTTAGGGAAAACTAGGGTTTGGAGGGGGCATAGAGGGCCGGCCATACACTGACGTCATGCTGGCGTCAATAGTTCACGAGCGTAAATTTGATGGCCATCTGGCCGTTGGGGCAAAAAAATGCCCCCTGCAAAAAATCTGATTGCCGATATATTCGAAGGTGCTGTCGGAATATTCCTTGGATGCCGGAATATGCTTGAAGGGCGGAATATTCTGCTGCTGGGATGAGATTTGGGCGTGAGCCCCCAGTCCTCCATATGACCAGGGGTTTTGACGGAGGAGCCCCAGGGCCTGGCAGGGATGAGGCGGTGCACTGGCCGCCCAGTGGCCGCCGGGTGGCACGACGATGGCGGCCTGGCTTCAGTGTAGGCGACACACAAAACAATTGAAAATTTTTCAATTTTTTTGAAATTAAAAAAAAAATGCCTCGATCTGCATGCTGGGGAGGCCGTACGGCCCCCCAGACAAATTTTTTTTGCCTCCCGAATCAACTTCTCAGAAATTGATGAAATGACAGGCATTTCTAAGGTTTTTGGTCGCTGTGAACATGATGGCAGTGTCTATTTGAGCCCATAGTGTTTCGAAAAAATGGCTACCCCTAGATCTTGTAGAAAAGATGCCTATGGAAACCCTTGCACTTGAAACTCACAAAGAGGCCATATCTTCAGATCACGAACAAGCGGCTGTAGGTCTGGAGCTCTGATACCATGTTAGAATCCAAGATCACCTGCATGCAAGATGGATACCTGTCACATGCAAAAGATATGAAGAACCAAAAAATATGTTCTCTATAAACCTCTCAGTAAAAATGCATTAAGAGAATCGATTATTACAAAGTGATCAATCCTTATGAAGGAGATCAAGAAACCCTAAAAGGGAAACCCTAAATGAAACCCTAGTGTGCACACTTAATAATTAATAAATAATTAATTAATGTGCCTAAGTTTAGATTAAGTAATAAAGAGGAATAAGTGACTTAATTAATTAATCAATGTGATGTAATTAATTGAGCATAATAACTTATTACTCTAACATATACTTACATAGTTTCCATAGGCTTGTCCCTTTAGGTAAGCATCTAGTTTGATGGGATAATACTATTTGAGAGAATGCATCTTCTAAATGTTAATTGAAAACCCTCTACACATCAAATGTTTTCCTAGAAAATTCCATCTATAGTGGGAAGTCATGAAATTTTGTTAAAAGACTAAATCCATGCCAGACAAATCTTTTATCAATATTTTTCTAGTGTGTAGGAGGATACAATTGATAACATATATGCTTGAGATTATTTTTTGTAGGGCCTTGACCACCTAGGAGTATAAATTGTATAGTCAACTTGTGGAACATAATCTAATTATCACCCTTCTACTTTCTTTCTAGGCTACAAAAGGGGAAAAACAAGCACACTCCTAGGGAAAGTTGTATAAATATAGAGTATCTCATGTCAAAACCAATACCCCACCTAGTATTAGCACTTTTTTGGTTAGTGAAGGATGATAGACTACAATGATTGAATGTAGGAACATGGATTTCTTCATAGTACGCATTTAATGTCAAATTTCTACTATTAATTTATGTGTGTTTTCTAGTATGACATTAAAACTTACATCTTTATTTACCTTTTAGCATGCTTTATGGAGGCCATTATTGATAAGGTTTATGTATAAGGTTTGTTTCCACATAATTTCATACTACTATGTTAGATTTCTTTCCATGTATATACATTTACATTATATTATATTATTATTGCCTTATATTTTTTTTTATTCAAGGGGTAAACGCTTTTGAACCAGAGCTATGAACTGGAATACAACCATTCAACAATACCACCCCAGGGGGGTTTGAACCTTGGTGGCAAGAATAACAATGCCACCTTTAAACCATCACACCATGCCAATACCGTCCTATTATTATTGCCTTATATTACATAATATAATATAATATAATATAATAATATGTAATACAAGAAGAAATATAAAAAAATATAATATATGATGGTCATGATTGGTCAAAGGAACACCTTTAAGAGATAAGTATTTTTGACTAGTGACAACTATAAAATGGTGTATCATTGGTTTGGAAGAATGTTGAGTTGGTATAACTAATCAATGGTGCATCATTTCATAGTTGTTAGAGGTATTTGTCTCTTGAAGGTATGCCATTGGTGAATGACAACCAACATAACATTCTATGTTTATCCTACATTAAAGATTTGCTTAAACACATACCACCCTCATGTTTTGATGATCTCTACATGATAAAAAAAAGCTTAAGAAAGTAAGCATTAGTCACAAACATAGTCACAATTGCACCACTAGAGCCATCACCATGAATTGGTTTCTTATTTTTCAAATTTTCCTCCTAATAGTGAAACTACATCTTATGATTGACCTCCTTCTATTTGGGTACTCTTTGTAAAATTCCATCTAATAGAGACAACATAAAAAAGTGGTTAGAAATTTCTAGCTTATCAATCATGTGGTTTATATTGAGAAGATAAACAACCATGGATAAATAATTGTAAAAGGATGAGCTATCTCTTCTTTCTAGAGAAAATTTGTTTGGATTTTCCCTAAAGACCATAATCTTCACATGAAAACAATGGAGCGATTCCCCATTACTAGCTTAATGTTGGATACAATTGATGCCATCCAACTAAAACCTCTAGTATTTTACTTACATTCTAACCTATTAATCATTTTTTGATGGAGACAAAGTGGTTCAATGTTCAAGTAGGATAAAACATTACAAACCTTCTGTTAGAGACTGCACCCCTATAGAAGGAGTTACAAACTCCATCTATCAAGAAATATTTAGAAATCACTTAGGATCTGTAATACCCCTCCGTGTCGGTTGTTTTGGACTTGTGTGAGTGTGTGTTTCATTGGTTACTGAGTTATTTGATTTTGTGAAAAATATAATATGTTAGTAATCATGTTTAAATAATTAATTAAATCATAAGTGATTTGCAAGGTTATTTAAAATATGATTAGAAATTAAAGTAATAATCAATTAAATTAAATCAAATGATTTAGAACAAATGATCAATCAAATTAATTCGTTAAAAGTAAAAGTGATATTATTAGATAAATTGATTTAAATTGTTATGAACAAATAATCTTGAAAAGATAATTATTATCATAAGAAATTTAATGAATGCTTATTTAGAATCTTGCGAATGGTTGATTTTAATTATTTTAATGTGGAAGTAATTAATTAATAAAGTTTTGTGAAAATAATGAATATATATATATTTAAATAAAAAGTTCATTTCTGTGGATTTAAATTTATTTAATTTTTAATCAAATGCATGATAAAAGAAAATGAAATAGAAATACATGAAAAGGCAACAAAAAGAATTAAGGATTAAATATTATTTTGATTTATTTCTTGAAATGTGATTGTTGGTATTCTCTGGAAGAGGAAACAGAAGAGGCTTCTTGTGTGAGTTTTTATTTTGGTTTGGGAAGGTGGTTGCATTCTCTTCCCAACAGATTTTTGGGAATTTGGCAGTCATCTTTCTGTTATAGAATTGCATTCTTTTATTATTATGAGAATTGATGGAGGAATAAGATTGGAGTTGAGGGGAGGATCTTGTAGCCGCTGCTGGAAACATTCGTTGGAAGAGGATTGGATTGGCAAAAAGGAATAGAGCTTCTACAGATCTACTTCAAATGCAGGACGCTAGGTTCTTCTCCTATTTATTTGTGTAGCATTAAATAAAATAGCAATTGCTTGGAATTGTTTCGCTGTGCATGAAATTTTCATTTGGGGATTGGGATTGCCGTTTGTTAAAATAGAATTTGGTTGGGTTCTTGACTGTCAATTATTAGATTGAAATTTCTGGGAACTTGGGACTGTTCTTTATTTAAATGAAATTATTTGTTGGGTTTTGGATTGTTGTTTATTAAAATGAATCTTTGGTTGGGATTCTGGAAATAAATTGTATTGCTGTGGTTGTTCTCAAAAAATAAATGAATGGAAAAATAATTTCCTTGCTGTAGATTTCTGGGTTGCTGTATATATATATATATATTCTTCAAATACAATTTTCATATATATATATATATATACTGTAACCTGTACTGTTGATTTTCGAATTATTTGTAATATAGTAAATATATATAAGATGTATATATATATACACACATATATATATATAAATAAATATTGAGTGTGAAATTTAATTCTTAAATTTTGAATTGTCGCCATATTAAATTTGTTTGAAATTATTAAAGAAATAAAAATTAAAAAAATTATAATTCAAATTTTCGTTGTTTAAATTATGTGAATTTATTTAAAAAAATAAAATAAAATAAAAATAAAAATAAAAATTATATATTGGTTGAGTGGTGGGTCGGCCTCGGCCGTACCCACCACCCCACCCAGCCGGCCGTAGTGGTGTGGCAGCCTACGGGCTACCGCAGCAGTCCGAAAGACTGTTGTGACAGTCCGTAGACTGTCCACAGCAGTCCGTCGGACTGCGGTGGCAGCCCGTAGACTGCCACAGCCGGCGGAAAAATTGTCCGTGGCTATGTACATTGGGAGTAAAATTCCCATGGGAAATTTATATGTTAAGCTTTTTGTTTATTCCGCAAAATTTTATATGGTAATTTCTTTTGTGCGGATATTTATATATATATATATATATGGATTTATATGTATTTATATGTATATATATATACATATATATTTATTAGTTAATTTAATTATTCTGTGTTCTTGATAGAAAAATATATTATTCGATTCTGTGTACAATAAACAGATATATATATATATATATATATATATATATATATATATATATATATATATATATATATATATATATATATATATATATATCCATATATATATATATATATATATATATATATATATATATATATATATATATATATATATATATATATTCAATTTCAATTTCCTTTTGATGAACATATTTCATTAAATATAACTGATAGTTAAACAAAGGCATGTATGTATATATTCTGTTATGTTTCATTTCTGATTTAAATGATATTTTTTGTAATTTATCTATTATCTAGAAAATAGATATTTAGATTATGTTTCTTTTCCAATTAAAAATATAGTAGGAATTTTTACAAGGAAAAATATTAGTAAAATCGAAAGAAATTTGTTTTATTGATTTGTTAAGTTACAACTTGGAAAGGATATTGTTAGCAGAAAAATTATTTACAAAAGTAAAACAACATTGATTTATTTAATTCTTGTTCTGAGTAAATATTTTAGAATAGAAAATAATTCCTATTAATTTGTTAAATTACAATTTTAAGATGATAAGTTAGTAGAAAATATCAATTTACGAATATATGATAGCATGGTTTATTTAATTCTCGCTGTAGTATGAATATTCTAGAAGTAGAATTTATTATGAAATTAAATAAGTTATCTTTTCATTTTTATTCTTGAAATTAAGTCTTGTAGATTTGTTGAAATTTTAGAAAAGATCTATTCTCTTTCTACTTTCCTTCATCAAAAAGAATTAATATATATAAATATGTAGTGGTTTTAAAAAGAATTTATGTGTGTAAATTTATTTAGATAGATTTAAGATTTTAAGGTGGTAATTTCTAATATGTAATTTGAGCATTTAGAGTATTGTTATTATTGTTATTTTAAAAGTATAGACAATTGGCCTTATATGGTTTTCACAATTAATTTAAATATTGGAAGTATGTTAAGTGAGTATGATGAAAGGGGAAATTTAAATGTATGGGTATAGTTAGAGATTGATTAGGGTAATTTTGAATTGGATAGTTTATTGGTGGAATGGAATTTTAATCTTTTGAAAATTGACTTCCCTTATATTCATTTAATGATTGATTTGTAAGTACGCTTTATGGATAATACTTTTAGAATACTTGTGATGGTTATCATGAATTATCTTAGTAGGGTAAGTTGTAAAGTTTTAATTCTGGTCATTAATTGATTGGTTAATAAATATTGTTCTTGTTTGAATTTTTGGTTGTTGTTTATTATGCGAATGTTTGATGGAGTTGTGAGTGATTGAGTATTTAAGGTGTTCTTTAATTTGGTCCTTTGGATGCCTGGTTGCATGCTTTTACCTCTTTTATTGAAGGTTTGTTTTTGGACATTTCCGTATTGGTATGAATGTCATTGGAGATTAATTTTGATTCAAGGAATCCTTTGTCATTTAAATTTTGTTGCAATGTAATTGGGAACTCGTGTTTTGGTTTATGAGTTGTGGATGGTTGATCTTCTTGAATTTCTGATTTATTTTGTATCGAAGTTGATCATGTAGTCTAGATGGAGTTGTTGATTTTATTTCAATGTTTTCACTCATTATATTTGAATTGAAATTGATCTGGTGGCCTTGCAATTATTGTTGTCATTGCTATGTTGTTGTTTTTATAAAAGTGGTTTGTGTACCATCTTAAGGGGGTTCTAGTGAGGAGAAAACGGAGGTCTCCCATGGAATGCCTAGTTGGTGGCTTTTGGTTTTATTAAGTGATTTTGTTTAAAGGATGATTTTCTTTTGCGTCCCCTATTTGAGGTGACACCATTGTTGATTTGTGGATGGGCCTTGATGAATCTTCCCTTTTTATGGCTTTTCTGAGTTACTCTCTTATTTGAGGAAATTTTATCCTTGTGTTGGACTTATTGGAGAAATACTCATGTTGCTTTACTTTACCTTTGTTTATGGGTCTTCATTCTTTTGGCTTCCAGAGGCTTGAGATGATTGATAATTGATGTTCTTTCTCGTTATGGGCCCTTGATGTGGCAAGTGTTTTGGTTTCATGATTTTAAAAGGGTTGTACGAAATTTGTTGAGACTTGGAAATTGTATTTATAGCGAGATGGGTAATGCCTCGCATGCTTTTCAGTTGAGAAATAATATTCTTGTGATGTTGTACAACCCTTGGTTTCTTGGTTTTTATGTTGTTGGGTCTCTAGGGAGAGTGGCTCCTCGTGGGGGCCGGTGCCCCGTTTAAGGGGAAGAGACCAGATAACCCACGACTGAGTTAGTAAATAAGTGAAAACCTAATAATTAACTTAGGTGGGTTGGGTAGTAATATCATTATAAGATTAATGAAATGGATGCCTCATCTTCATTAGTGCTTCCGTAGGCTAATGGAAGGCTGAGAAGGCCGTGGTTGGCAAGGTTGTGACCTCGTCTTCACGAGAGGTCTACGGCTCCGCATGAGTCACCCTATGGACTGGCGCCTCCAGCTGGGATGAAGAGCATAGGACAGCCATAGATGGGACCGGCACCTCTAGTTGGGAGGAAGAGCACAGGACAGCCCATGTAGGACTATGCAATGACACTCTCCCCTAGTTGCCCATGTGTTTTACTTTATTGAGTTCCTCTGGAAGTAGGTTATGGGAGTTGGTTTAGATTGTTGATATTTGGATTTATCTTGATTTATGATTATTGTCTTGATACATCTTTGGTGTACTTTGTGGACTTGTATGATCTCATTGATATTTGACTTATGACCTTGTACTTTTATGGTACTGTGATAGGATGTTAATTAATTGCATTTGGAATTGTATTATGTTTATTAATTCCGTTGATTTGGAAGTGTTTCATGATCATCCTTTGGTTACTTGTTACTGGTCATTGCTTTGATTTATGTGATGAGATGTATGATTTTAAGTTATGTTAATGACTCTTGGTTGTTGTTGATTATGTCATTGTAATCCTTGAGTTTTATGATACTTTTGTATGTTGTTGAGTCTTGTGGTTCCCTTTTTGGATGTTCTTGGTTGAGGTCTCTTTCTTGTTAGCTCCTAGCACGGGGGGTGGGTCTTTGGACTCACATGGTTGGGTGGAACGTGCTAAGCACCCCATTGGGTCCCCAGTCAAGGATCGAGAGGTGTGGATTGGTGTGGTTGTAGCGACTTTAGAGTTGTATCCATCTTGGAGCTAGTTTTCATCGGTTTATTTGTATCATGTTATCTTATGTATGGTTTCCATTTATGTTTGGAAACACTTTTGTATCATTGTACTTCTTGAATATTGTATTGTAATGTAACATTAAACCTTATGTGGCTATTTGCAGTTGTTATGCAATGTGTTAAGTTAATCATGCTTATGTTATACTCAAATGGTTTCTTATCAATGATTATCCTGTATATGTTATATTTGTTAATGTTTATTTTGTTATGGATTATATCTTTGGATTTTATTCTTTATTATTGTTGTGTGGATCTCAATCTAGTAATGACTCTTCGTGTACCCCAAGGGATGTTTGTGTTAGTGAATCTGCTTAAATGGAATTCATGTCATGACTTAATGTGTAATACATGTGTGTTATGTTTACTTAAAAAAAAAAATTGTGCTGTGTTTATTGTTTAATTGTCCTTTGGGGTTCGCACGGCGGGGCGTTACAACATGGTATCAGAGCCTAGGTTCATACACTGGGCACTATGTGTGCTCACTATGTAACCTTGCGCTTAGACCCGTGAGTCTTGAGTTTCACTTCTCTTTTGTCATAGTTGTGAATTTGAAATTTCTTTCGTTTGATGGTGTCGGGTCGATGGTGCAGGAAACTGATGGGAAAGGATAGGACCCTCGGTGTAGTGCGCAATGCACTGATATCCTTCCTATCGGGGATGCTCTATGGACCCTTGAGTTTTAGTGTGATGTGTTTCTTGGGGATGTGTTTTATGTGTGTGAATATGTCAAGTGTTTGTGGAATTTGCGATTTTGTTGTCCTTGAGTGAGGAATTATGTTTTCTTGAATCTGTGAAGGTGTAAAATTTTACCCTTTTTTTTGAAATTGATGTGAATTTTGATGTTGAATAATGATTAAAGTGGAGTTCTTTGTGTGAAAATTATGAGTTTTAATGAAAATGTAAGGTTTTGTGGATAATTATTCTATGATTTTAGAATCTAGAGGGTAAGATGTAACTTGAATTATTGGTACTAATGTGCAATGCTCTATGGTAGCTTTTGATTTACAGGAAGTGGGCTTCAGAAAGCATAATGACGAAGGTAATGTAATCATAATATGCAGGCATAGATACTTATAATGTCAAGTAGTAATTCATTTTGATACAGTAGATGAATTAGGTTTATGGTTAGTATCCTTATACGAATATTTCCTAACTAATTAGAAGAAAATTGTTTACGAGTTACTAGAATTGTTTTGAATTTTATGTGTGGTTTGGTGGGAGGGACAGTGTGGTATCACTCGCTTGCGAGTGCCCTACCATGCTGGGATTTCCTCTCACGATGTATTTGTGATATATATGTATTGTGCACAACGTTTGCTTGCATGCAGGATTGCAGGAACTAAGCCTCGATTCCACCTGCATTGTCAGGATAGGACGAGCACCATAAACACCCAATGGGATTGATGTGGAAAAACAGGAACTAACAAGAAAGTTTCCCCAACCTAGTTCATCATCTGTCCTTGTGTTTGCCAAATTGGTCTGGTTGCAACCCTGCCACCATTTTTGTTTTGGTATCTTTTCATTATTTTTGGTTTGTTTAATTTTCATGGCTGACTTGATGTTTAATTGATGTTTTAATTTATGGTGTTGAGGTGCTTTTTGATCATTGATATTTGTTGTGTTACCATGTTTATGATTGAGCTCGACTTCCAGGAGTAAGTCAATTTTTAAGGGAGGGAGGATGTAATACCCCTCCGTGTCGGTTGTTTTGGACTTGTGTGAGTGTGTGTTTCATTGGTTACTGAGTTATTTGATTTTGTGGAAAATATAATATGTTAGTAATCATGTTTAAATAATTAATTAAATCATAAGTGATTTGCAAGGTTATTTAAAATATGATTAGAAATTAAATTAATAATCAATTAAATTAAATCAAATGATTTAGAACAAATGATCAATCAAATTAATTCATTAAAAGTAAAAGTGATATTATTAGATAAATTGATTTAAATTGTCATGAACAAATAATCTTGAAAAGATAATTATTATCATAAGAAATTTAATGAATGCTTATTTAGAATCTTGCAAATGGTTGATTTTAATTATTTTAATGTGGAAGTAATTAATTAATAAAGTTTTGTGAAAATAATGATATATATATATATTTAAATAAAAAGTTCATTTCTGTGGATTTAAATTTATTTAATTTTTAATCAAATGCATGATAAAAGAAAATGAAATAGAAATACATGAAAAGGCAACAAAAAGAATTAAGGATTAAATATTATTTTGATTTATTTCTTGAAATGTGATTGTTGGTATTCTCTGGAAGAGGAAACAGAAGAGGCTTCTTGTGTGAGTTTTTATTTTGGTTTGGGAAGGGGGTTGCATTCTCTTCCCAACAGATTTTTGGGAATTTGGCAGTCATCTTTCTATTATAGAATTGCATTCTTTTATTATTATGAGAATTGATGGAGGAATAAGATTGGAGTTGAGGGGAGGATCTTGTAGCCGCTGCTGGAAACATTCATTGGAAGAGGATTGGATTGGAAAAAAGGAATAGAGCTTCTACAGATCTACTTCAAACGCAGGATGCCAGGTTCCTCTCCTATTTATTTGTGTAGCATTAAATAAAATAGCAATTGCTTGGAATTGTTTCACTGTGCATGAAATTTTCATTTGGGGATTGGGATTGTTGTTTGTTAAAATAGAATTTGGTTGGGTTCTTGACTATCAATTATTAGATTGAAATTTCTGGGAACTTGGGACTATTGTTTATTTAAATGAAATTATTTGTTGGGTTTTGGATTGTTGTTTATTAAAATGAAGCTTTGGTTGGGATTCTGGAAATAAACTGTATTGCTGTGGTTGTTCTCAAAAAATAAATGAATGGAAAAATAATTTCCTTGCTGTAGATTTCTAGGTTGCTGTATATATATATATTCTTCAAATACAATTTTCATATAAATATATATATATACTGTAACCTGTACTGTTGATTTCGAATTATTTGTAATATAGTAAATATATATACGATGTATATATATATACACATATATATATATATAAATAAATATTGAGTGTGAAATTTAATTATTAAATTTTGAATTGTCGCTATATTAAATTTGTTTGAAATTATTAAAGAAATAAAAATTAAAAAAATTATAATTCAAATTTTCGTTGTTTAAATTATGTGAATTTATTTAAAAAAATAAAATAAAATAAAAATAAAAATTATATATTGGTTGAGTGGTGGGTCGGCCTCGGCCATACCCACCACCCCACCCAGCCGGCCGTAGTGGTGCGGCAGCCTATGGGCTACCGCAGTAGTCCAAAAGACTGCTGTGATAGTTCGTAAACTGTCCACAGCAGTCCGTCGGACTGCGGTGGCAGTCCGTAGACTGCCACGGCCGGCGGTGAAATTGTCCGTGGCTGTGTACGTTGGGAGTAAAATTCCCATGGGAAATTTATATGTTAAGCTTTTTGTTTATTCCACGAAATTTTATATGGTAATTTCTTTTGCGCGGATATTTATATATATATATATATATGTATTTATATGTATTTATATGTATATATATATATATATATACATATATATTTATTAGTTAATTTAATTATTCTATGTTCTCTGATAGAAAAATATATTATTCGATTTTGTGTACAATAAACAAATATATATATATATATATATATATATATATATATATATATATATATATATATATATATATATATTCAATTCAATTCCTTTTGATGGACATATTTCTTAAATATAATGATAGTTAAACAAAGGCATGTATGTATATGATCGTTATGTTTCGGTTCTGATTTAAATGATATTTTTCTGTAATTTATCAGTTTCTAGAAAATAGATATTTAGATTCTGTTTCTTTTCCAATTAAAAATATAGTAGGAATTTTTACAAGGGAAAATATTAGTAAAATGAAAGAAATCTGTTTTATTGATTTGTTAAGTTACAACTTGGAAAGGATATTGTTAGCGAAAAATCATTTACAAAAGTAAAACAACATTGATTTATTTAATTCTGAGTAAATATTTTGGAATAGAAAATAATTCCTATTAATTTGTTAAATTACAAATCTACAATCATTTAAAATTCTAAGTTATCTTTATTTCTAAATTTTGTTGTATTCTTCTCTACTTTCCTTCATCAAAAAGAATTAATATATATAAATATGTAGTGGTTTTAAAAAGAATTTATGTGTGTAAATTTATTTAGATAGATTTAAGATTTTAAGGTGGTAATTTCTAATATGTAATTTGAGCATTTAGAGTATTGTTATTATTGTTATTTTAAAAGTATAGACAATTGGCCTTATATGGTTTTCACAATTAATTTAAATATTGGAAGTATGTTAAGTGAGTATGATGAAAGGGGAAATTTAAATGTATGGGTATAGTTAGAGATTGATTAGGGTAATTTTGAATTGGATAGTTTATTGGTGGAATGGAATTTTAATCTTTTGAAAATTGACTTCCCTTATATTCATTTAATGATTGATTTGTAAGTACGCTTTATGGATAATACTTTTAGAATACTTGTGATGGTTATCATGAATTATCTTAGTAGGGGTAAGTTGTAAAGTTTTAATTCTGGTCATTAATTGATTGGTTAATAAATATTGTTCTTGTTTGAATTTTTGGTTGTTGTTTATTATGCGAATGTTTGATGGAGTTGTGAGTGATTGAGTATTTAAGGTGTTCTTTAATTTGGTCCTTTGGATGCCTGGTTGCATGCTTTTACCTCTTTTATTGAAGGATTGTTTTTGGACATTTCCATATTGGTATGAATGTCATTGGAGATTAATTTTGATTCAAGGAATCCTTTGTCATTTAAATTTTGTTGCAATGTAATTGGGAACTCGTGTTTTGGTTTATGAGTTGTGGATGGTTGATCTTCTTGAATTTCTGATTTATTTTGTATTGAAGTTGATCATGTAGTCTGGATGGAGTTGTTGATCTTATTTCAATGTTTTCACTCATTATATTTGAATTGAAATTGATCTGGTGGCCTTGCAATTATTGTTGTCATTGCTATGTTGTTGTTTTTATAAAAGTGGTTTGCATACCATCATAAGGGGGTTCTAGTGAGGAGAAAATGGAGGTCTCCCATGGAATGCCTAGTTGGTGGCTTTTGGTTTTATTAAGTGATTTTGTTTAAAGGATGATTTTCTTTTGCGTCCCCTATTTGAGGTGACACCATTGTTGATTTGTGGATGGGCCTTGATGAATCTTCCCTTTTTATGGATTTTCTGAGTTACTCTCTTATTTGAGGAAATTTTATCCTTGTGTTGGACTTATTGGAGAAATACTCATGTTGCTTCACTTTACCTTTGTTTATGGGTCTTCATTCTTTTGGCTTCCAGAGGCTTGAGATGATTGATAATTGATGTTCTTTCTCTTTATGGGCCCTTGATGTGGCAAGTGTTTTGGTTTCATGATTTTAAAAGGGTTGTACGAAATTTGTTGAGACTTGGAAATTGTATTTATAGCGAGATGGGTAATGCCTCGCATGCTTTTCAGTTGAGAAATAATATTCTTGTGATGTTGTACAACCCTTGGTTTCTTGGTTTTTATGTTGTTGGGTCTCTAGGGAGAGTGGCTCCTCGTGGGGGCCGGCGCCCCGTTTAAGGGGAAGAGACCAGGATAACCCACGAGTGAGTTAGTAAATAAATGAAAACCTAATAATTAACTTAGGTGGGTTGGGTAGTAATATCATTATAAGATTAATAAAATGGATGCCTCGTCTTCATTAGTGCTTCTGTAGGCTAATGGAAGGCTGAGAAGGCCGTGGTTGGCAAGGTCGTGACATCGTCTTCACGAGAGGTCTACGGCTCCGCATGAGTCACCCTATGGACCGGCGCCTCCAGCTGGGAGGAAGAGCACAGGACAGCCATAGATGGGACCGGCGCCTCCAGTTGGGAGGAAGAGCATAGGACAGCCCATGTAGGACTATGCGATGACACTCTCCCCTAGTTGCCCATGTGTTTTACTTTATTGAGTTCCTCTAGAAGTAGGTTATGTGAGTTGGTTTAGATTGTTGATATTTGGATTTATCTTGATTTATGATTATTTTCTTGATACATCTTTGGTGTACTTTGTGGACTTGTATGATCTCATTGATATTTGACTTATGACCTTGTACTTTTATGGTACTGTGATAGGATGTTAATTAATTGCATTTGGAATTGTATTATGTTTATTAATTCCGTTGATTTGGAAGTGTTTCATGATCATCCTTTGGTTACTTGTTACTGGTCATTGCTTTGATTTATGTGATGAGATGTATGATTTTAAGTTATGTTAATGACTCTTGGTTGTTGTTGATTATGTCATTGTAATCCTTGAGTTTTATGATACTTTTTGTATGTTGTTGAGTCTTGTGGTTCCCTTTTTGGATGTTCTTGGTTGAGGTCTCTTTCTTGTTAGCTCCTAGCACGGGGGGGTGGGTCTTCAGACTCACATGGTCGGGTGGAACGTGCTAAGCACCCCATTGGGTCCCCAGTCAAGGATCGAGAGGTGCGGATTGGTGCGGTTGCAGCGACTTCAGAGTTGTATCCATCTTGGAGCTAGTTTTCATCGGTTTATTTGTATAGGTTATCTTATGTATGGTTTCCATTTATGTTTGGAAACACTTTTGTATCATTGTACTTCTTGAATATTGTATTGTAATGTAACATTAAACCTTATGTGGCTATTTGCAGTTGTTATGCAATGTGTTAAGTTAATCATGCTTATGTTATACTCAAATGGTTTCTTATCAATGATTATCCTGTATATGTTATATTTGTTAATGTTTATTTTGTTATGGATTATATCTTTGGATTTTATTCTTTATTGTTGTTGTGTGGATCTCAGTCTAGTAATGACTCTTCGTGTACCCCAAGGGATGTATGTGTTAGTGAATCTGCTTAAATGGAATTCATGTCATGACTTAATGTGTAATACATGTGTGTTATGTTTACTTAAAAAAAAAAATTGTGTTGTGTTTATTGTTTAATTGTCCTTTGGGGTTCACATGGCGGGGCGTTACAGGATCAAACAACACAACAAAATTCCAAAGAAAAAATAGGGGTAAACCCTACTCACCTTCAAAAAAAACTTCCCATTTTGATCATAATGGTAGAAATGGAATCAAAGATAGATAATCAAGGTGGTATTGCTTGTATGTGTTGGGAAATAATTTTTCAGCTTGCAAAACTAGTCCACATATTGAAGGATGAATAAAAATCCCCTAAAACCCTTGCCAAAAATGGAAAAAAAAAAAAACAAATAAATGAAATAAACATTATGGAGGTAAGAAGAGACAATCAACAAGGGAAGTCGATTAATAGGAGAGGGACCAAGCTCCTCAAAGTTCTTAGCATGAGATTTATTGCAAATGTGGTTGTGCATACCAGGTATATGATAATGATTATGTTCTCTTCCTTTAATATTGTAAGAGACAAGGTAGTCCACTAATGCTTATTGAAGCTTGTTAAAAGAAAAAGATAAAGTCTATAGTTCGATGAAGGTGTAATGAGATGCTCGATGTTAATAGGAGATGTGGAATTCATAATTCTCATGATCCACTATATCAATAAACTCTCCAAATTCCTATAAAAATTGTATAAATTGAATTCCTTGATTTGATCAAGGTATGGAGATACTCCCTCTATAAAAAAATATTTTGGCACCCAAGGGTCTTTCTTGCACTTCTAGGATTTTTTGCCTAAAATGAGAAAGATGGGCCAAAATGGGCAATGTCTACACTCAATATTAATGTAAATATGGATGAAATATGCCTAAATGCAATGTCCTAAATGTAGAAAATTGAAGAAAGATGTTGATTACTAAATGAAAACTAAAGAAATGCAAGATGTTTGAAAACAGATTATGATATACAAAAACACCTAGAAGTGCAAGTAAATAGAAATTGATGAAACTAAAGGTGTGCACCTAGAGGATGAAAGAGGATGAAATGAAATTAGTAAATCTTGAAAAACCTAATGCAGAAGCCAATTGGGACACTTGTGCTAATCCGAGCGACTTAGTCCCAAATCTGGAAAAATTATTCTAGAGCTTGTTTCAGCCAAATGGGTGTCCAAAACTATAGAAAACACATTTTAGGCCTAATAGTGCTACTAATTTACAATTTTTGGTGACTTAGTCCACATCTAAATTTTTGAAAAAATATGAAAGTGGAAACAGAAGCCCTTGATCTGCTCTTTCTGTTCCTATAGGTGTTTGATTCTGAAAATGTCAAATTCGGGCCAAGAAGTGATTTTTTTATTTATATTTTAACCTTACAAAGAGGAAGATGAATCCAACCAATCTTGAACCTATTATTTAATGATTTCCAAACCCTCAAGACACCTAAATCTACAAACACACAAGGAAAGAAAGAGAAATGTTGAATGTTAGGGCATGGGGGTTTGCCTTGGTCAAACCCTGTTTTAGGTAATTAAACCAAAATGAAGAAATAATGTAATGAAGCATGAAATAATGGAGTTAAATACTTTCCATGATGATAGATCTTGATTTTCTACAATAATGAATGATTAATTTTCCCTTGAATGTCCTTGAAAGCTATCTTCATGACTTAAAATGCTAAAACCCTAGCTTGCTTGACTTGAGGGAGAAGATAAGTGATAGATGAAATGATTAATTTATGAATTAGGGTCTAGAAGCTTGTATTTATAGAAACCCACCTAATTTTCCTGTTAATTTGACCCCTAAGGCTGACATGAAGGAAAAAAACTTAAATTCCAACTTTGCCTGCTCAAAACTCAAAAATAACCCAAATGGGACTAATTCGCTAGTCTAGGAAACTTAGTCCCACCTGGAAAGGACTCATTCACCCAATGGGTGACTTAGTCCTAGAGGAGGCCTTTTTCTAGCTAAATTATTGTGGAATGAATAGTTTCAGTTTTTATATTGATTTCATCAGGTATTTGATAAAATTATGCCTCAAGATGCACAATATGGAGCCATAGGGGCCTATTAATGATGATGTAAAGGTCAATTATGGCTTGGCACACAAAATTCAACGTGAAAGTGTGATTAAATATATGTTACAACACTAAAATGAGGTCCACTTAGCCTAGAAAGGAACAACATCCAATGTGAATGTGTAGGTCACATTACAACACTAGATTAAAGTCAAATCTAATTTACAAGCCTTATAGATTAATGTGATAATGTATTTAAATATATTTTATAACATTGAATTAAGGGGAAAATGGGCCCATTAGACATAGATGCTTAATAAGAGTCTAGAAAAGAGTGAAATTCATTTACAACACTTTACAACACCTTTACAAGACATCAATAAATGCATTTTATTCAGTTTTCAAGGGTCCAAGAGCTAGTGTGGATGTGAAAAACACCTCACAACACCAAATCAAGGCTTCATTAAGTCTAATTTATCATTAATTAATCCCAAATCAAGCAAGGAAAAAGGGATACTTTTTTTGTGTCCACGCCCTTTGTTGTTGTAAACATAATTTATGCAAAAAAATCTACAAACATACAAAAATTAGAACATAGTTACATTGCACCACATAAATTTCATGTTGTTACAATGGAAAGAAGGGAAAGTAAACAAAGGTACAAATTATTATGCTAGTAACGCTAATTACATTGATTGGAAAAGAAATATAATTATAAAGTGAAACCCTAAGTTAGAGGTTTAGTTGAATTTTCTTCCAAAACATCAAAATTGAGGGAAAATTCATTCATTGTGCAAGATCTAAGTCTGCACATCTCACATTTGTTTATTTTCATTGATATTCTTGTAAGATTTAAATGAACACAAAAAATATGGGTATGTGATGTGATAACGACTTTCCAGCATACAAAGTATGTATGCATGTTGATATCACTATTTGAGATGTACTAGGGAGTTTGACGATGGGACATCAAGTTGCTAAAACTAAGAAAAAAATATTATTATATTTCTTCAATGATGTGAAGACTCCAAAAAAGGTGAAAATTCTCAACCAATCAATTGCTAGTAATTCATATTTTGAATATTTCTAATTAAAAATTTCACAGTTTAATTTGCAAAGAAAAATATTTACTTCACAAAGAAAAAAAAAAAAAAACTTATGATTAATAGACACATACAACAAGTAATACACACTTAGAAATGAATGGATGCATTAATATCTACTACCCAACAATACTAATCAATTGTAATTATTATCATAATTTTATTTTCAATATTTTTTCAGACAAAAAATAAATATATTAATTTTTTAATTTAAAAAAATTACATAAACATTTTCAAACAACAATAGTTATCAATAAAATTCATAGAATAAAAATCCGAAAAAGTTTAATACAAATCTACCTCCACCAAGAAAATCACAAAATCAAAATTAAAACAACCCAACACAAAAAACAAAACCCAAATCAGTCTCAATCTTTTCTCTTACTTTGAAAATAGTTCAAATTAAAAGGACGTTGTTGAAGAAAAGCAGAAGATGAAATTTACATCACATAGTATTTGTAGAGAAATGTTTCAGTGTCTTCGTCTAATGCATGTATTACCCAAGTTTCAGTCTCTTGTAATCATCACTTGGAAAGTTGGTATCCTCTTTTCTAGACGTAACTAAATTCCCCGAATTGCACGTTACACAACCACTAGTGTTATTCTCCTCCCACCATAGAAATTTGTCATTCAAATGAATAAATTTCTTTTCCATGGTTGCTGGATTAGTCAAGAAAATGGAGCTTAAGATTAATTTAGAGTTATAATCAAGAGTGAGGTAGTGAGTGCACTAACAGAGTTTAAATGAGTGTTAGGATTATACATTAATGACATTTATGTATTTAGTTATATTAAATTTAGGGGTAAAAGAGTGAAATATTATTTTTATGGATATGTTTCTTCATTCCTTCCCTCTCTTTAATGTAATGCAAAAATAAATGAGCACATATGTCAAAGGTAAAAATAAAATAAATATTAATTTTAAAAAGTATAAGAATTTTAGAAATTGAAAATATGAATAATTATTGCTAAAATTTCTGAATTAGATTGTGTCTAAATATTTGCATCAACGTTTCAAATCAAACTTATTTTGATTATTCATATTAGTGATAGTAGATTTCCACAATCCATGTAGATTATTGCTAAAAATTTTAGATTAGATTGTGTTTGAAGTTTTGCTAAATATTTATTCTTTTGCTCTCTTATCCCGATGATGAATCATAGAGTGTGATTTGAAACATTGATGCAAAAATTTAGACACAATCTAATCGAGAAATTTTAGCAATAATCTACAAGGATTGTGGAAATCTACTATCACTAATATGAAAAATCAAAATAAGTTTGTGCTCCTTTTGTCCTTAATATGTAACAACTGTCTCTCAAACCAACCATATCATTGAAGAAAAAACACCAACTAGTTAAAATATACATTAACTACAAATATAATTAGTATTAATATGTTTCCATTCAGTTGTGTGTGCTAAGGAGTGTAAATAATACATGCTAGGTGAGAAGGACAAGGTAATAAATCCAACCAATAAAAATTGTAACTCTATAATATCCAAAATAGGAAAGAATAACTTCTATGGAAGATGCCAACACCTCACTCCTCTCACACTAATTATGTACTCTAGTTAACTTAGGCAATCTAAAATTAAAGTGTAGGAAAAACCTATAAGAAAACACCCTTGAAGCGTAGCTTTGGGGGGTGGGGTGAAAAGATGGGTCTCAACAAGTGTACCTTGATGAGGTACCCATGTACAATGGAGGTTCCCTCGAAGGGAAAAGAAGGAGAAAACTCATAGGATAAAACATCTCCAACCCCACCAAAAATGATAAGCTTATAACTTAATGTAACAAAAAAACAGGGAGAAGAAGACCATGCATCCTCCCTCAAGTAGCCTTCTACACAAATGGTAGATGCTTGACATTGATCACCTCAGAAAGAAATATGAATAAAGATATATACAAAATATCTTCCCATTCCTAAAAGGAATGGGAGAGAAAAATTTATGATGTATGATGTCTTTGAAAGCTACTTAAGATTCACTATTTCAATGTTGAGAAGTACCGCAATCAAATTACAAGTCTCAGGCCTAATTGACGAAAATGACAATCCACAATCTTGTGGAAATGAATGTAGAATAAAATCCAAAGACAATGATTGGTTCTCTAAATGATAATCAAGGATCTCCAAGCCAATTCTAAACTATGACAAATATTGATAAGATGAAACGGGTGGCATGTAAGATTCAAGTACAATGACCATAGATGTATGGTGCTCACATAGGTAATACAATTGGACCAATGATATTTGGGCACTCTTGTAGATATTATCAACATGAATGATGACTACTCATCAAATATGTGGACTCATAGATATCTATAGCACTTGTATAGTATAGGAGTAGATGTAAGTGGATAAAGAACAAGAGGGTTTGAATATGTCATTATATTTGAAGAAAATGATGCAACTAAATAGGAGGGATAGTGATAATGGTCTTAGGTTGATATGATGGAGGAGGGATGGTGATATTCTTTTTGGAAGAAGGGTGGGAGGCTCCTATTTTGGTTTTGGAATAATCCCTCTAGATTTCATTAAGGTTGTACCAACATTTTTTAGATTTTGAGCCATCAGATATAAAACTAGTAAATCCCATAGAAAAATAAACTACAAAATTATATTCTTTAAATTTTTGTGATAATTTTTAAAAAATCACTGAAAAGCGATAAAAATGCAAAAGTTATGGATAAATGAAGTTTCAAAATCAAAGGGTGACTTTGGTCATGAATACATAAATTATGGAAAGTTTTAAAATTCTACTTCCACCAATGTGTGCACCTCTGAACCAGCTTTCCAATGCCTATTAAATTTTAAAATTTTGATTTGTGAGGTAAAATTTATGCTTGTTTTCATAAAACTAACTATTTTATGCATGTAAAAGAGAAAGACAACTTTAGTTTAACCCCTAGACATTGGACACCTAGTCACCCACATGATTAGAGGCCAAAATAGAATGCTAGGCATTTGCTTAGCAGAGCTCCTAGTCTCCCGTGTGACCAAGGGCTAAAGGCTTACAAAAAATTAAAATAATAATAACAAAAATAAGTGAAATTGATAAGTAGGAGGTATTTTCCACATCGTGTCAAATTGTGATATTGCTATCAGGATTCAACTATGTAGTTTTACAAGTCAAACTCATTGACCCATGTTTCATGAGTAGTGGTTCACAAGAAGCCATCTCTCATGACAATGAATGGTCCACTTAGCACTCATTACATCTAGGTGATGGTCACAGAAGTGAAGTACTAGGCCTTCCTGGGAGGTCACCCATCCTAGTACTACTCCAGCTCAAGCATGCTTAACAACGAAGTTTCCCCTCAGGTTAAGCACACTTAACTTGCAACCCCATTTGCAAACCCTTCAACAAGTGTTGTGCCTTATGGACCATTCATTATAGAGCCACTTTAGCTCATCAATTCATAAGTAGGAGGTATTTTCCACAACGTGTCAATTTGTGATATTGATATTAGGATTCAACTGTGTATTTCTACGAATCAAACTCATTGACCCATGTTTCACAAGTAGCGGTTCACAAGAACTCATCTCTCAAGAGAGTGAATGGTCCACTTAGCATTCATTGCATCTAGGTGATGCTCATGGAGGTGAAGCATTGGGCCTTCCTGAGAGGTCACCCATCCCAGTACTACTCCAGCTCAAGCACACTTAACCACAGAGTTTCCCCTAGGGTTAAGTCCACATAGCTTGCAATCCCATCCGCAAAACCTTTAGCAAATGTTGTACCTTATGGACCATTAATTATAGAGCCCCTTTAGCTCATCAATTCATAAGTAGGATTTATTTTACACAGCATGTCAAATTGTGATATTGCTATCAGGATTCAACTATGTAGTTTTATGAGTCAAACACATTAACTCATGTTTCATCAGTAGTGGTTCACAAGAACCCATCTCTCATGATAATGAATGGTCCACTTAACACTCATTGCATCTAGGTGATGCTCACAAAGGTGAAGCATTGGGCCTTCCCAGGAGGTCACCCATGCTAGTACTACTCTAGCTCAAGTGCACTTAACCATGAAGTTTCCCCCAAGGTTAATCCTGCTTAGCTTGCAACCCCATTTGCAAATGTGCCTTATGGACCATTCATGATAGACCATTGCAACCCCATTTGCAAAACCTTCAGCAAGTGTTGTGCCTTATGGACCATTCATGCAAAACCTTTGAAGCAAGTGTTGTGTCTTATGGACCATTCATGATAGACCATGCATGAATGGTCCATAAGGCACAACACTTGTTGAAGGTTTTGCAAATGGGGTTGCAAGGTAAGTGGGCTTAACCTTGGGTAAAACTCTGTGGTTAAGTGCACTTGAGATGGAGTAGTATTGGGATGGATGACCTCCCAGGAAGGCCCAGTTCTTCACCTCTCTGAGCATCACCTAGATGCAATTAGTACTAGGTGGACCATTTGTTATCATAAGAGATGGGTTCTTGTGAACCACTATTCATGAAACATGGGTCAATGAGTTTGACTCGTAAAACTACATAGTTGAATCCTAATAGAAATATCACAATTTGACATGCTATGGAAAATACCTCCTACTTATCAATGATTAGCTAAAGGGGCTTTATAATGAATGGTCCATAAGGCAAAACACTTGCTAAAGATTTTGCAAATGGGGTTGCAATCTAAGTGGGCTTAACTCTAGGGGAAACTCTGTGGTTAAGCATGCTTGAGTTGGAGTAGTACTAGGATGGGTAACCTCCCAGGAAGGCCCAATACTTCACCTCTATGAGTATCACCTAGATGCAATGAGTGCTAAGTGGACCATTCATTATCATGAGAGATGGGTTCTTGTGAAACATTACTCGTGAAACATAGGTCAATGAGTTTGACTCATAAATTTAAACAGTTGAATGAATCCTGATAGCAATATCACAATAAATAAAATTACTTTATAACCAAAATGCATAGGCCACCATTTTTTTACAAAAAAAAAAAAAATCTCAACAAAGGTTTAAAGAAATCTATGCGAGCATTTATTTAATCGTAGATTTTAAGAGGTGAGTTTGAAGAGTTTAAATTTTATTTTAGCAATGGTGCTTCTTACCTAAATTGTTATCAACTCCACGAATTTTCGAACAGTTCAGCAAATTTAGCTTGTCCATGCGTGGTTTCAGCTATTTTGAAGGTGGTTTTTACTTGAAACTCATGGTTTTGGCGCTTTTCCAAGTAGTTTCAACTATAAATTCGTGGTTTTGCCTACTCATGGATAGTCCTGATTTAATATTCACGGTTTTAACTTTCTCAATGCGGTTTTCTATTCATTCTTGATTTTGGAAATTCCTAAGGACGGTTAAAGCTGCGATTCATGGTTTTGGGCCTTTTTAAAGGTGGTTTAAGTTATAAACTCGTGGCCTCTACTATTTGAACGGTGTTTAAGAAATTCGTGGTTTTAGCCTAAAAACCACGATATTTAATAGCCTATATTTATCTGATAAAACCAAATTTGCAGATTTGTTTGCACACAGTATCGACTTATGTTGTGTATACACTGTATACATAGCAAAATGTTTCAAGACTTAGACATTCATCAAGTGTATAAATCAGACGATTGTATGTGAAGTCATATGGTGCCAATATGTCATCCGTACGGTACCGCATATTCGTACGGAGTTTGTACGAATGTACTTTTAGTCGACGTTGCAAACACTTCAAAAAAAAATCTCATAAAAATGTGTATGTCAAAATTTGTCTCTTGGTTATTCCGATTGTAACCATGTGGTTTATTTTATCTTCGAAACTAGTAAAAACTTGATCATTAGAAAAAAATTTCAAATATAATTTATACAAATCAACAATAAAACACACAAACATGTAAAATAGAGTGAAATATTGAGTAAAGTTCCAAATCAAGTAACTAAAACCTAGTAGTAATTTAGAAATTAAAATGGAAACAAATATCTAAACTATTACAAATCTTAAATAGAGCTTAACTATGAAAATAAAACAAGATAATAACATCAAAAACTAAATTCAAATGTTACCAAAGTTTCCATTGTTGAATGATTTTCTCCTTGAATGGTTGGGATGTGGATGCTCCTTGCTTCAATGATACCATTTTTGACAACATATACTTAGCATGAAAGGTAATGGATTATGATTTGATGGGAGGATGCTTGGATTTATAGATTTGTAGAATGGGGAATAGATGGAAAAGATTTGATTGTGAGATCAAGGGTTGACAATGGTTGAGATTAATTCCCTAGGATCAAGGAGAGGATGAAGGGTGGAGATGAATGTAGTTAAAATGTGAATGGCTAGGATTAACTTACCAAATTTAGTAGGTAGTTCTAAGGATAATTAAGGACATGCACCTAAGAAGGATATAACTTTGGGATGTGTTAAGAGAAGAAGGGGACCATAAGGATTGTTAGAGTAATCACGCACTAGCTAATTATTTATTAATATTTAATTGATTATTAGTCTAATTTATTCTCATCCACTTAAACTAAACTTAGGAGTGATTTACTATGTTAACTAAAGTGAGCTATTATTAGATCATTTTGTCTCATTACATATGGTTGGTGTTGACACTTGTTCTAATATAATCCACTTTACCATGGTTATGGTTGCTCCTATATAGTTCTCAACCTTCATTGTATTATTACTCTGATATTTACTCTCAAACTCTTAACCTTTGAGGAATTTTATTTTCTTGGAAGGTTCTTGAGGTTCATTATGTAGCATTTTCTTGTTGAGGGATATTACACATATTGTTTGCAGATCTCTTGCTTAGAAGGTGTATTTGTTTGTTGGTTGATCCTCTGGCCTTCAGTTTTATGATTTTTTACAATTCTAATATGGTATCAGATTCTTGATTCAGTGAACCCCTTCTCAATTTATGCAGGTTTTTTTCCTTCAATGAGGGTTATAGGCTTCAGATCCGAATCCCCTTTTTTTTGCAAATTTTGGAGGTGGGTTTTTTTGGTGTAAAAAGGACCTTATCGTTGGATTCAAAGTTGTCAAGAAATTCAAATTTGGATTTTTTTTGGCCTGATTTGGAATCCTAAGCATAGATCTGCGAGGGTTTGAAGCAGCTGTTTTTTTCTAGATCCAAAGGGTAGCTACAATTTTGGTGCTTTTTGGCACAAAAAGGACCTCATTGTTGGGTTCAGGAGGCTAATTCGATGAATTTTCACTATAAATTTTCCTTATTTTAATGTCATAAGCTTCTCAGGCAATTTTTTTTTGTATGAGGGCCCATACGGCCCCTATACGGATTCATGCACGTGGATCAAGAAAAAAGGGGAAAAAATTTAGTTGATATTTTTTTAATTTCTATTTTTTAGAAATTATAAAAAAATAAAATTAATTAAAATGCTTTTTAAAAAAAGTTGGCATTAATTTTTTTGGACATGGAAAATTAATGGGAGAGGGTACCGTAGGTACCTGCCATGGTAAGCCTGTGGGTCCCTCCCATACACTTGCTGGCAGCAATCTTGGTACGCTCACCAATGGCTTCCTCAACCATTCGATGACCTTACCAAGCCTATTGACCATTTCATTTTTCCTCCTGACAACTCTTCCACTTCCAAGGAGCAAAATATTTTTGTCGGCATTGTTTTCAAATTTTTGTGATGATGTGACTTTTTATGAGTAGAGAATCATTTATGGCCCATGTTTTGGTAATTTTTAGAATATTCTGCTCATCAGAGTTTTTCAAGGGGGGCCAGATCTTCTTTTCTAGCTAATAGGAATATTATCTCAAATATTTGTTGACATCATGTTGATGTCAACATGATGCTAGTTGTGTTGTATGACCTGCCACATGGCCCCTTCAAGACCCCTTTGTACCCT
>VDFB02009709.1:0-15281 GCA_007258455.2 Sequoia sempervirens | reverse complement strand
GATCAAGAAACCCTAAAAGGGAAACCCTAAATGAAACCCTAGTGTGCACACTTAATAATTAATAAATAATTAATTAATGTGCCTAAGTTTAGCTTAAGTAATAAAGAGGAATAAGTGAATTAATTAATCAATGTGATGTAATTAATTAAGCATAATAACTTATTACTCTAACACCCCCCTTAAGATGAACTTAGGAAGAAGTTAAAAAATTAGAATACGATGCATGAAAGCAAAGATGGGTCCCAATAATGAGGCCTGATCAGGTACCCATTTACAAATGCAATAAAGGAGTAGAGAAGGAAAAACCTAGTGGGACAAAACCCCACTACAATGTGATGTCATGCTGCAAAGAAGCACTGGAAGAACTCTATAGAGTAACACTGGAACCACAATCTGACAAGCAAGGAAATATATCTCTATCTACAACTGAAACCAAAACCAGAATCAAAATAATGTGACAGCAGACCCGATGCCACGGAACACTCGAAAACTCCAAACGGGAACAACCCTGAAATCTATGAAGCAACAAGAAATTATTGAATGATGTATTACTGAAAATGAAGTGCAAAGATGCAAGATGCACTCTCCCAATTGCCAAAACATCCAAGTAATCGCCAAACAACCCATCGGGCCAAATCTGGACTGACTAATAAACTTGGGATAGATACAGAAAAAGTGTATGGACAGCAACATAGAACTCCTTAATACCTTTCCAACGCCACAAACGAGGTGAAAATTGGACATCGTGGCAAAAAGTTATGAGCTCAGAAGTCCAAAAACAACATCTGACTTCAAATAGAAATAAATGTAGGAAAATAGTAAAATACTAAAAAATAAACAGTACTATTGGAAAGTGCTTGGAACCAGCTTTCTGGCGATATCTCATTTGCCCAATTTTGATACCGTATGCCCAAGTTATGGCCAAAAGAAAAAAACTTCTCTTTTACGGAAAACTAGGGTTTGGAGGGGGCATAGAGGGCCGGCCGTACACTGACGTCATGCTGGCGTCAATAGTTCACGAGCGTAAATTTGATGGCCATCTGGCCGTTGGGGCAAAAAAATGCCCCCTGCAAAAAATCTGATTGCCGATATATTCGAAGGTGCTGTCGGAATATGCTTGAAGGGCGGAATATTCTGCTGCTAGGATGAGATTTGGGCGTGAGCCCCCGGTCCTCCATATGACCAGGGGTTTTGACGGAGGAGCCCCCGGGGCCTGGCAGGGATGAGGCGGTGCGCTGGGGGCGCCGCCCAGTGGCCGCCGGGTGGCACGACGATGGCGGCCTGGCTTCAGTGCAGGCGACACACAAAACAATTGAAATTTTCAATTTTTTTTTGAAATTAAAAAAAATGCGCCGATCTGCATCTTTGCGGGAGGCCGTGCATTTGAACAAATTTTGCCTCGCAGTCAACTTCACCGGTGATGAAATGGCGGGCATTTCATAAGGTTTATGGTCATTTGTGAACCTGCGATGGCGGTGTCACATTTTGAGCCCATAGTGTTTCCGAAAAATGGCTACCCCTAGATCTTGTAGAAAAGATGCCTATGGAAACCCTTGCACTTGAAACTCACAAAGAGGCCATATCTTCAGATCACGAACAAGCAGCTGTAGGTCTGGAGCTCTGATACCATGTTAGAATCCAAGATCACCTGCATGCAAGATGGATACCTGTCACATGCAAAAGATATGAAGAACCGAAAAATATGTTCTCTATAAACCTCTCAGTAAAAATGCATTAAGAGAATCGATTATTACAAAGTGATCAATCCTTATGAAGGAGATCAAGAAACCCTAAAAGGGAAACCCTAAATGAAACCCTAGTGTGCACACTTAATAATTAATAAATAATTAATTAATGTGCCTAAGTTTAGATTAAGTA
This sequence comes from Sequoia sempervirens, assembly GCA_007258455.2. Taxonomy (NCBI): domain Eukaryota; kingdom Viridiplantae; phylum Streptophyta; class Pinopsida; order Cupressales; family Cupressaceae; genus Sequoia; species Sequoia sempervirens. Next base: position 13,403 of record VDFB02009709.1, on the reverse strand, counting down.
ATAAAGAGGAATAAGTGACTTAATTAATTAATCAATGTGATGTAATTAATTGAGCATAATAACTTATTACTCTAACATATACTTACATAGTTTCCATAGGCTTGTCCCTTTAGGTAAGCATCTAGTTTGATGGGATAATACTATTTGAGAGAATGCATCTTCTAAATGTTAATTGAAAACCCTCTACACATCAAATGTTTTCCTAGAAAATTCCATCTATAGTGGGAAGTAATGAAATTTTGTTAAAAGACTAAATCCATGCCAGACAAATCTTTTATCAATATTTTTCTAGTGTGTAGGAGGATACAATTGATAACATATATGCTTGAGATTATTTTTTTTAGGGCCTTGACCACCTAGGACTATAAATTGTATAGTCAACTTGTGGAACATAATCTAATTATCACCCTTCTACTTTCTTTCTAGGCTACAAAAGGGGAAAAACAAGCACACTCCTAGGGAAAGTTGTATTGTAATGCCCGCCGTGCAAACCCCAGAGAACACACACAATGTAAATAAATTTTTTTTTTAAACAATTAAATTAAACATGTACTAACATATAATCATAATCACATAACACATTACATAACATTAACACACATAGTTCTCTGGGGCACGCGAGATTACGTCGCAACAACTAAAAAGAAATAAAGATAAAGATTATAACATAACCATTAACTTTATAATAATCGTAAACAATGTTACATCCCATAACCATGATGCGAGTATAGTAACCATCGCAGAATTACATCCATGATAAATCTCTTAAAAGAGATACAAACGATCCCAACTATTACACCATTGTTTCAATATTACATTAAAATCTTTGATACTGAATTACATTGAACTTCCCAACATGGGGATTGATACAAGAATAATGAACATGAAGTATAACTGATCACTGGAACATCTGCACTTCGGAAAGCTGAGAAGACAAGACGTTGAAGGGGAACCCAACGGGTGCAGAGCACGTTCCACCCAACCATGTGAATTACTAAGTAACTCACCCCCCGTGCTCAGAGGTGACGAGGAAGTGAACCCGACCATGAATGTCAACCGACTCAACAACAACATGATACATAACAAGTACAACTTGAGCTTACAATGAACAACCATCAAATTTCACAAATCACATAACAAGATTAAACCAAGAACTCATCACGATAACATGAAGTACTATCACTTAACAATCAAAATCAATTCAAAGGAATTCAAGAAACATCATAAAGAGATAACATCCAGAGGCAACAATAACAAAGCACAAGGGTGTCAAGTGGAGAGTGTCATCGCATAGTTCTCATGGGATTTCCTGGCCCTTCCTCCAACTGAGGCGCCGGCACCCATCTATGGATTTCCTGGCCCTTCCTCCTAACTGAGGCGCCGGCACCATAGGGTAGCTGATGCGGAGCCAATAGTCTCTCATGAGGATGAGACTTTGACTTTGCCGACCACGGCCTTCTCAGTCTATCACTAGTCTAAGGTAGCCCTAATGCATAGCCGAGGAATCCAAAGTTTTATTATCTTGTATTTTTAAACTACCCATCCCCCTAAATCTATTGTTTAGGTTATCACTTGTTTACTACTCTTCGAGGGTTATCCTGGCCCTTCCTCAACCGAGGCGCCGGCGCCCACGAAGAGCCACTCTCCCACCTATGACCCCTAACAAAACTTAAAACAGGCAAGGGTTGGACTAACACAAATAAGTCATAAAACCAAAATCCAAATACACGAGGCATTACCCATCTCGCAACTGCAAATAATCATCAACTTGCAAAACCCGTCCAACCCTTCCTAACATAACCTTAATAACGCTCAAAAGCATAAACAAGTAAATACACTTTAAAATCACAAGCCTCTGGAATAGGATTAAAATACGATAAGGTTCCCACATCGACCACAAAACAACAAGGCTAACATATCACGAAATGGAAAAACTCACATCACATCATGCCAAAATACACATTTAAGTTCGATTCCAATCCCAATTACGTAACTAAAATAATCGTTTCAATAAGAAAAAACACAATTACAAATAGAAAGGATAATTCTTGTCTGATTATCTAATTCATCAAAATATTACTAAACATTGCCCATACAAACTATATAAAGAGAAACAAGTAATTAATTAACGATATACCGATTTATCTCTCTAAGAAAAAAAAATAGTACAACTATATACTTAAAACCTAATAAAATTCCATTAAAAGAAAGAACTATAATTTCATTTGAAATATAGTTTTATTTTATTTTAATTAATTACTTAATCAATTTATTTTATTTTTATTTTTAAAATAAACACATTATAATTATTTTATTTTAACTAAACTTAAATAAAAGCATGTTGAAATATATATATATATATATATATATATAAATAAAATAAATAAAAATAAAAATTAAAAAAAAACAAAACAAACAAATTTAAACACATAGCACTCAATTAAGAGGGAGAAACACGTGGCCATGGCCAGTCATGGTATTCTTCGCGCCCGTGATCATTAAAGGCTAACTGCGCCACCGGCGTCTAAAGGCCTGCCGTCGTGATACCACCACCTAAAGCCGAAGGAAGGGCCGAGAAGTACGACCTCGGCGTCCATCCCGACCTCCCTGCGAATAAAATTTTTATTTTTTATAAAATTCATTCATTAAAAAAACTTCCAGGACGTATGGAAAAAAACCGGCAGCCGGTCGGCCATACCAAAGGATTTTGCAAAAAAGTGCGGATAATCTGTCTGCGGAAAAAAGGATTTGAGTGTAATATTAAAAGTATATATATATATATATATATTTTAATGTAACCTCATAAAATCAGGAAAGAATGATTCTGCTTTTCCAGAGCCATGAACCAGTAGGATATAATATTCATGATATATATATATATATATTATTTTTCTTAAATAAATAAATAAAAACAACAGAGAGAACACAAAGAACAGATTTTCTTAACTACTAAGATAGTACAGAAATTACAGAGCAATGACACAGTTCCATTAAAATATTGAGAAAACTCCAAGATTTTATTTTCTTCAAAAACTAAATCATCTTTTCTAAAATCTTATTTTGATAGTTTGTATTTTTCAGAATATCTGGTTCTTGATTTGACAAAATTTATATAGTATAGTTTCCTATGATTTTCTTTGTTTTCAAATCTAATAATTTGCTCTAGTTATCAATTCAACAGAAGTTTTCTATAAGCACAAAAATTATTTTTAATAACAAGATCTATTTTTCTTTTCAGAACAAACAAAAAGGTGTATGAGAAGAGAACAACGAGAGGAACCTGGAGTCCAATGGAGTCCAATGCAAATTCGAAGATGCCTGCTTGACTCTGATGCTTTCAAATCCGATTCCAATCCTAGTCCAGAACGAAATCCACCTTCACTTGAGCACTTCAACTTCTATTCCTCTGGGTGTGTGTGAGAACTCTCAAGAATTCATAATTAAATAAAATATATTCTTCATCTCTCCAAAGCTCTCCTCCAAAAAATCCAGATAAAAAGGAAAAATCAATCTTTAAAACAAGCTTTCTTTTCAACACTCAAACCCTATTGGCTCACACTGTCTTTTAATTCTTTTATTTGTTTTAATTACTTTAATTCCTGTTTTGTAACTTTTCTTGCACCACACATTATATATTTAATTTAAATAAATTATTCACATAATTATCCACCACCAAATTTAATTAATTAAAATAATTTAAGCAGATTTATTATTTAATTATTATTTAATTGCAATATATGATTTTCAAAATAATTAAAATATTTAAATAATTAAATATTATTTAATCCAACATTTAACATAAATAATCAATTTCAAACGTTAAGATAAATCATAATTATCAATGCCCACCCAAAATAAGACAAGACACAAACACAGCAGGCAAAGACGACAATTACACAAAATCAACAACTATACCAACAATGAGACGACCTGACATCATGGAATGGGAGGACTTCATCGTCACCTCTGTATCAACATTTATCCGTTGGGTTATTTGGTGCTCGCCCTGTCCTGCCGAAGCAGGTGGAATCGAGACTTATACCTGCAATCCTGCATACAAACGAAGTTGTGTACATGTGCATATATACATATATATCAAAGCATTAAATCAAGATACTGCATTGTGAGAAGGAATCGCAACATAACAGGGCACTCGCGAACGGGTGATGCTATATTGTCCTTCGTCACGCCTATTCTAACAATTATAACATAATCCATGAATTACATTTCTAACTAATAATCATCTCATAACATATTAAATTAAAACACTGCATCATATCATAATTCAGAAAATCAACCATAATGTCATATAAGGTAATCATGTCCAAAATGAAATAACAGCATCAACTAGCATCTAACTAACCATATCAAACAATAACAGTACCATCATAGTCACAAGTAGCAAACGAACGCATAGCAAAGTAATAAATCCAACTAGCAAGAGGAGGGGTACTACATGTATAAATATAGAGTATCTCATGTCAAAACCAATACCCCACCTAGTATTAGCACTTTTTTGGTTAGTGAAGGATGATAGACTACAATGATTGAATGTAGGAACATGGATTTCTTCATAGTACGCATTTAATGTCAAATTTCTACTATTAATTTATGTGTGTTTTCTAGTATGACATTAAAACTTACATCTTTATTTACCTTTTAGCATGCTTTATGGAGGCCATTATTGATAAGGTTTATGTATAGGGTTTGTTTCCACATAATTTCATACTACTATGTTAGATTTCTTTCCATGTATATACATTTACATTATATTATATTATTATTGCCTTATATTTTTTTTTATTCAAGGGGTAAACGCTTTTGAACCAAAGCTATGAACTGGAATACAACCATTCAACAATACCACCCCAGGGGGGTTTGAACCTTGGTGGCAAGAATAACAATGCCACCTTTAAACCATCACACCATGCCAATACCGTCCTATTATTATTGCCTTATATTACATAATATAATATAATATAATATAATAATATGTAATACAAGAAGAAATATAAAACAATATAATATATGATGGTCATGATTGGTCAAAGGAACACCTTTAAGAGATAAGTATTTTTGACTAGTGACAACTATAAAATGGTGTATCATTGGTTTGGAAGAATGTTGAGTTGGTATAACTAATCAATGGTGCATCATTTCATAGTTGTTAGAGGTATTTGTCTCTTGAAGGTATGCCATTGGTGAATGACAACCAACATAACATTCTATGTTTATCCTACATTAAAGATTTGCTTAAACACATACCACCCTCATGTTTTGATGATCTCTACATGATAAAAAAAAGCTTAAGAAAGTAAGCATTAGTCACAAACATAGTCACAATTGCACCACTAGAGCCATCACCATGAATTGGTTTCTTATTTTTCAAATTTTCCTCCTAATAGTGAAACTAAATCTTATGATTGACCTCCTTCTATTTGGGTACTCTTTGTAAAATTCCATCTAATAGAGACAACATAAAAAAGTGGTTAGAAATTTCTAGCTTATCAATCATGTGGTTTATATTGAGAAGATAAACAACCATGGATAAATAATTGTAAAAGGATGAGCTATCTCTTCTTTCTAGAGAAAATTTGTTTGGATTTTCCCTAAAGACCATAATCTTCACATGAAAACAATGGAGTGATTCCCCATTACTAGCTTAATGTTGGATACAATTGATGCCATCCAACTAAAACCTCTAGTATTTTACTTACATCCTAACCTATTAATCATTTTTTGATGGAGACAAAGTGGTTCAATGTTCAAGTAGGATAAAACATTACAAACCTTCTGTTAGAGACTGCACACCTATAGAAGGAGTTACAAACTCCATCTATCAAGAAATATTTAGAAATCACTTAGGATCTGTAATACCCCTCCGTGTCGGTTGTTTTGGACTTGTGTGAGTGTGTGTTTCATTGGTTACTGAGTTATTTGATTTTGTGAAAAATATAATATGTTAGTAATCATGTTTAAATAATTAATTAAATCATAAGTGATTTGCAAGGTTATTTAAAATATGATTAGAAATTAAAGTAATAATCAATTAAATTAAATCAAATGATTTAGAACAAATGATCAATCAAATTAATTCGTTAAAAGTAAAAGTGATATTATTAGATAAATTGATTTAAATTGTTATGAACAAATAATCTTGAAAAGATAATTATTATCATAAGAAATTTAATGAATGCTTATTTAGAATCTTGCGAATGGTTGATTTTAATTATTTTAATGTGGAAGTAATTAATTAATAAAGTTTTGTGAAAATAATGAATATATATATATATATATTTAAATAAAAAGTTCATTTCTGTGGATTTAAATTTATTTAATTTTTAATCAAATGCATGATAAAAGAAAATGAAATAGAAATACATGAAAAGGCAACAAAAAGAATTAAGGATTAAATATTATTTTGATTTATTTCTTGAAATGTGATTGTTGGTATTCTCTGGAAGAGGAAACAGAAGAGGCTTCTTGTGTGAGTTTTTATTTTGGTTTGGGAAGGTGGTTGCATTCTCTTCCCAACAGATTTTTGGGAATTTGGCAGTCATCTTTCTGTTATAGAATTGCATTCTTTTATTATTATGAGAATTGATGGAGGAATAAGATTGGAGTTGAGGGGAGGATCTTGTAGCCGCTGCTGGAAACATTCGTTGGAAGAGGATTGGATTGGCAAAAAGGAATAGAGCTTCTACAGATCTACTTCAAATGCAAGATGCTAGGTTCTTCTCCTATTTATTTGTGTAGCATTAAATAAAATAGCAATTGCTTGGAATTGTTTCGCTGTGCATGAAATTTTCATTTGGGGATTGGGATTGCCGTTTGTTAAAATAGAATTTGGTTGGGTTCTTGACTGTCAATTATTAGATTGAAATTTCTGGGAACTTGGGACTGTTCTTTATTTAAATGAAATTATTTGTTGGGTTTTGGATTGTTGTTTATTAAAATGAATCTTTGGTTGGGATTCTGGAAATAAATTGTATTGCTGTGGTTGTTCTCAAAAAATAAATGAATGGAAAAATAATTTCCTTGCTGTAGATTTCTGGGTTGCTGTATATATATATATATATTCTTCAAATACAATTTTCATATAAATATATATATATATACTGTAACCTGTACTGTTGATTTTGAATTATTTGTAATATAGTAAATATATATAAGATGTATATATATATACACACATATATATATATATATAAATAAATATTGAGTGTGAAATTTAATTCTTAAATTTTGAATTGTCGCCATATTAAATTTGTTTGAAATTATTAAAGAAATAAAAATTAAAAAAATTATAATTCAAATTTTCGTTGTTTAAATTATGTGAATTTATTTAAAAAAATAAAATAAAATAAAAATAAAAATAAAAATTATATATTGGTTGAGTGGTGGGTCGGCCTCGGCCGTACCCACCACCCCACCCAGCCGGCCGTAGTGGTGTGGCAGCCTACGGGCTACCGCAGCAGTCCGAAAGACTGTTGTGACAGTCCGTAGACTGTCCACAGCAGTCCGTCGGACTGCGGTGGCAGCCCGTAGACTGCCACAGCCGGCGGAAAAATTGTCCGTGGCTATGTACATTGGGAGTAAAATTCCCATGGGAAATTTATATGTTAAGCTTTTTGTTTATTCCGCAAAATTTTATATGGTAATTTCTTTTGTGCGGATATTTATAAATATATATATATGGATTTATATGTATTTATATGTATATATATATACATATATATTTATTAGTTAATTTAATTATTCTGTGTTCTTTGATAGAAAAATATATTATTCAATTCTGTGTACAATAAACAGATATATATATATATATATTCAATTTCAATTTCCTTTTGATGAACATATTTCATTAAATATAACTGATAGTTAAACAAAGGCATGTATGTATATATTCTGTTATGTTTCATTTCTGATTTAAATGATATTTTTTGTAATTTATCTATTATCTAGAAAATAGATATTTAGATTATGTTTCTTTTCCAATTAAAAATATAGTAGGAATTTTTACAAGGAAAAATATTAGTAAAATCGAAAGAAATTTGTTTTATTGATTTGTTAAGTTACAACTTGGAAAGGATATTGTTAGCAGAAAAATTATTTACAAAAGTAAAACAACATTGATTTATTTAATTCTTGTTCTGAGTAAATATTTTAGAATAGAAAATAATTCCTATTAATTTGTTAAATTACAATTTTAAGATGATAAGTTAGTAGAAAATATCAATTTACGAATATATGATAGCATGGTTTATTTAATTCTCGCTGTAGTATGAATATTCTAGAAGTAGAATTTATTATGAAATTAAATAAGTTATCTTTTCATTTTTATTCTTGAAATTAAGTCTTGTAGATTTGTTGAAATTTTAGAAAAGATCTATTCTCTTTCTACTTTCCTTCATCAAAAAGAATTAATATATATAAATATGTAGTGGTTTTAAAAAGAATTTATGTGTGTAAATTTATTTAGATAGATTTAAGATTTTAAGGTGGTAATTTCTAATATGTAATTTGAGCATTTAGAGTATTGTTATTATTGTTATTTTAAAAGTATAGACAATTGGCCTTATATGGTTTTCACAATTAATTTAAATATTGGAAGTATGTTAAGTGAGTATGATGAAAGGGGAAATTTAAATGTATGGGTATAGTTAGAGATTGATTAGGGTAATTTTGAATTGGATAGTTTATTGGTGGAATGGAATTTTAATCTTTTGAAAATTGACTTCCCTTATATTCATTTAATGATTGATTTGTAAGTACGCTTTATGGATAATACTTTTAGAATACTTGTGATGGTTATCATGAATTATCTTAGTAGGGGTAAGTTGTAAAGTTTTAATTCTGGTCATTAATTGATTGGTTAATAAATATTGTTCTTGTTTGAATTTTTGGTTGTTGTTTATTATGCGAATGTTTGATGGAGTTGTGAGTGATTGAGTATTTAAGGTGTTCTTTAATTTGGTCCTTTGGATGCCTGGTTGCATGCTTTTACCTCTTTTATTGAAGGTTTGTTTTTGGACATTTCCGTATTGGTATGAATGTCATTGGAGATTAATTTTGATTCAAGGAATCCTTTGTCATTTAAATTTTGTTGCAATGTAATTGGGAACTCATGTTTTGGTTTATGAGTTGTGGACGGTTGATCTTCTTGAATTTCTGATTTATTTTGTATCGAAGTTGATCATGTAGTCTAGATGGAGTTGTTGATTTTATTTCAATGTTTTCACTCATTATATTTGAATTGAAATTGATCTGGTGGCCTTGCGATTATTGTTGTCATTGCTATGTTGTTGTTTTTATAAAAGTGGTTTGTGTACCATCATAAGGGGGTTCTAGTGAGGAGAAAATGGAGGTCTCCCATGGAATGCCTAGTTGGTGGCTTTTGGTTTTATTAAGTGATTTTGTTTAAAGGATGATTTTCTTTTGCGTCCCCTATTTGAGGTGACACCATTGTTGATTTGTGGATGGGCCTTGATGAATCTTCCCTTTTTATGGCTTTTCTGAGTTACTCTATTATTTGAGGAAATTTTATCCTTGTGTTGGACTTATTGGAGAAATACTCATGTTGCTTCACTTTACCTTTGTTTATGGGTCTTCATTCTTTTGGCTTCCAGAGGCTTGAGATGATTGATAATTGATGTTCTTTCTCGTTATGGGCCCTTGATGTGGCAAGTGTTTTGGTTTCATGATTTTAAAAGGGTTGTACGAAATTTGTTGAGACTTGGAAATTGTATTTATAGCGAGATGGGTAATGCCTCGCATGCTTTTCAGTTGAGAAATAATATTCTTGTGATGTTGTACAACCCTTGGTTTCTTGGTTTTTATGTTGTTGGGTCTCTAGGGAGAGTGGCTCCTCGTGGGGGCCGGTGCCCCGTTTAAGGGGAAGAGACCAAGATAACCCACGAGTGAGTTAGTAAATAAGTGAAAACCTAATAATTAACTTAGGTGGGTTGGGTATTAATATCATTATAAGATTAATAAAATGGATGCCTCGTCTTCATTAGTGCTTCCGTAGGCTAATGGAAGGCTGAGAAGGCCGTGGTTGGCAAGGTTGTGACCTCGTCTTCACGAGAGGTCTACGGCTCCGCATGAGTCACCCTATGGACTGGCGCCTCCAGCTGGGATGAAGAGCATAGGACAGCCATAGATGGGACTGGCGCCTCTAGTTGGGAGGAAGAGCACAGGACAGCCCATGTAGGACTATGCGATGACACTCTCCCCTAGTTGCCCATGTGTTTTACTTTATTGAGTTCCTCTGGAAGTAGGTTATGGGAGTTGGTTTAGATTGTTGATATTTGGATTTATCTTGATTTATGATTATTGTCTTGATACATCTTTGGTGTATTTTGTGGACTTGTATAATCTCATTGATATTTGACTTATGACCTTGTACTTTTATGGTACTATGATAGGATGTTAATTAATTGCATTTGGAATTGTATTATCTTTATTAATTCCGTTGATTTGGAAGTGTTTCATGATCATCCTTTGGTTACTTGTTACTAGTCATTGCTTTGATTTATGTGATGAGATGTATGATTTTAAGTTATGTTAATGACTCTTGGTTGTTGTTGATTATGTCATTGTAATCCTTGAGTTTTATGATACTTTTGTATGTTGTTGAGTCTTGTGGTTCCCTTTTTGGATGTTCTTGGTTGAGGTCTCTTTCTTGTTAGCTCCTAGCACGGGGGGTGGGTCTTTGGACTCACATGGTCGGGTGGAACGTGCTAAGCACCCCATTGGGTCCCCAGTCAAGGATCGAGAGGTGTGGATTGGTGCGGTTGCAGCGACTTTAGAGTTGTATCCATCTTGGAGCTAGTTTTCATCGGTTTATTTGTATCATGTTATCTTATGTATGGTTTCCATTTATGTTTGGAAACACTTTTGTATCATTGTACTTCTTGAATATTGTATTGTAATGTAACATTAAACCTTATGTGGCTATTTGCAGTTGTTATGCAATGTGTTAAGTTAATCATGCTTATGTTATACTCAAATGGTTTCTTATCAATGATTATCCTGTATATGTTATATTTGTTAATGTTTATTTTGTTATGGATTATATCTTTGGATTTTATTCTTTATTATTGTTGTGTGGATCTCAGTCTAGTAATGACTCTTCGTGTACCCCAAGGGATGTTTGTGTTAGTGAATCTGCTTAAATGGAATTCATGTCATGACTTAATGTGTAATACATGTGTGTTATGTTTACTTAAAAAAAAAAATTGTGTTGTGTTTATTGTTTAATTGTCCTTTGGGGTTCGCACGGCGGGGCGTTACAACATGGTATCAGAGCCTAGGTTCATACATTGGGCACTATGTGTGCCCACTATGTAACCTTGCGTTTAGACCTGTGAGTCTTGAGTTTCACTTCTCTTTTGTCATAGTTGTGAATTTGAAATTTCTTTCGTTTGATGGTGTCGGGTCGATGGTGCAGGAAACTGATGGGAAAGGATAGGACCCTCGGTGTAGTGCGCAATGCACTGATATCCTTCCTATCGGGGATGCTCTATGGACCCTTGAGTTTTAGTGTGATGTGTTTCTTGGGGATGTGTTTTATGTGTGTGAATATGTCAAGTGTTTGTGGAATTTGCGATTTTGTTGTCCTTGAGTGAGGAATTATGTTTTCTTAAATCTATGAAGGTGTAAAATTTTACCCTTTTTTTTTTAAATTGATGTGAATTTTGATGTTGAATAATGATTAAAGTGGAGTTCTTTGTGTGAAAATTATGAGTTTTAATGAAAATGTAAGGTTTTGTGGATAATTATTCTATGATTTTAGAATCTAGAGGGTAAGATGTAACTTGAATTATTGGTACTAATGTGCAATGCTCTATGGTAGCTTTTGATTTACAGGAAGTGGGCTTCAGAAAGCATAATGACGAAGGTAATGTAATCATAATATGCAGGCATAGATACTTATAATGTCAAGTAGTAATTCATTTTGATACAGTAGATGAATTAGGTTTATGGTTAGTATCCTTATACGAATATTTCCTAACTAATTAGAAGAAAATTGTTTACGAGTTACTAGAATTGTTTTGAATTTTATGTGTGGTTTGGTGGGAGGGACAGTGTGGTATCACTCGCTTGCGAGTGCCCTACCATGCTGGGATTTCCTCTCACGATGTATTTGTGATATATATGTATTGTGCACAACGTTTGCTTGCATGCAGGATTGCAGGAACTAAGCCTCGATTCCACCTGCATTGTCAGGACAGGACGAGCACCATAAACACCCAATGGGATTGATGTGGAAAAACAGGAACTGACAAGAAAGTTTCCCCAACCTAGTTCATCATCTGTCCTTGTGTTTCCCAATTTGGTCTGGTTGCAACCCTGCCACCATTTTTGTTTTGGTATCTTTTCATTATTTTTGGTTTGTTTAATTTTCATGGCTGACTTGATGTTTAATTGATGTTTTAATTTATGGTGTTGAGGTGCTTTTTGATCATTGATATTTGTTGTGTTACCATGTTTATGATTGAGCTCGAATTCCAGGAGTAAGTCAATTTTTAAGGGAGGGAGGATGTAATACCCCTCCGTGTCGGTTGTTTTGGACTTGTGTGAGTGTGTGTTTCATTGGTTACTGAGTTATTTGATTTTGTGGAAAATATAATATGTTAGTAATCATGTTTAAATAATTAATTAAATCATAAGTGATTTGCAAGGTTATTTAAAATATGATTAGAAATTAAATTAATAATCAATTAAATTAAATCAAATGATTTAGAACAAATGATCAATCAAATTAATTCCTTAAAAGTAAAAGTGATATTATTAGATAAATTGATTTAAATTGTTATGAACAAATAATCTTGAAAAGATAATTATTATCATAAGAAATTTAATGAATGCTTATTTAGAATCTTGCAAATGGTTGATTTTAATTATTTTAATGTGGAAGTAATTAATTAATTAAGTTTTGTGAAAATAATGAATATATATATATATATATTTAAATGAAAAGTTCATTTCTGTGGATTTAAATTTATTTAATTTTTAATCAAATGCATGATAAAAGAAAATGAAATAGAAATACATGAAAAGGCAACAAAAATAATTAAGGATTAAATATTATTTTGATTTATTTCTTGAAATGTGATTGTTGGTATTCTCTGGAAGAGGAAACAGAAGAGGCTTCTTGTGTGAGTTTTTATTTTGGTTTGGGAAGGGGGTTGCATTCTCTTCCCAACAGATTTTTGGGAATTTGGCAGTCATCTTTCTGTTATAGAATTGCATTCTTTTATTATTATGAGAATTGATGGAGGAATAAGATTGGAGTTGAGGGGAGGATCTTGTAGCCGCTGCTGGAAACATTTGTTGGAAGAGGATTGGATTGGAAAAAAGGAATAGAGCTTCTACAGATCTACTTCAAACGCAGGATG
>VDFB02009708.1:0-28025 GCA_007258455.2 Sequoia sempervirens | reverse complement strand
TCATATCAGAAAGCTCACTGGTATGTATAGAGCCATGCAAGTTTCGATAGGTTATTGTGTTAAATCTTTTAAAGTTTCTTGATTTTTAATTTTGAAACTCATTTTTTCTGATTTTTCTTTTTAATTTAAAAACAAATCTTTGCAATTTTTTGATTTTTTGGAAAGAAAAAAAACTAGAGAAATTATTTTCAAACCTTCATACCTGTTGATTGTCTACATAGAAACCATTGAGGTAACAAGGTTGGTCCATACAAATTTTCGTATGAAGGTCCTTGTTGATATTTTTTTTTCTTTTTTCAATTACACCAAAATCGATGAAACAACAAATGATCCTTAGGTTTTCAGTTGTTCTTGATGCAATGGTGATGCCTATTTCACCCTAAGATGAGCCAATTTTTCCCTGAAGGTCATATCTCTCAATATTTGAACAAGAAGCTACATATATGTAGCTCTGATACCATGTTGAAGTTGATTATTGAATTCCACAACACCTAGAAATCACTTGCAATCAATTAACCTATCACAAAAGAAAGATCAAAGCAACTAATTTGCTATGCAACCAAGAGAGAAAAGATTGATCCAAAAAGCATTGATATGTGCAATGTATTAACCTAAATGGTACTTAATTACAATGAATGTGCATGCTTATAAAAACAAATAAAAGCAAGCCCTATATGAGGATTGCATTAGATTGTGACAAGTATCTTAATCTCATGCAATGAGACAACTAGACCTATAATTAGCCCAATATAATAATAAAAGAACACTCCTAAGTTTAGCTTAAGTGAATAAAGTAATAAGGGACTTAATTAATTAATGATTAATTAATTACCAAGTGACTATCCTAATTACTTCAACATTCCCCAACAAGAAAAAACTTGTCCAATTTTTTAGGAATGCTAGTGAAACCTAGTCTTCAATTAGTCCAAGTGAACACCCCATTCTTTGGATCAATTTCCCGTAGATGGCACAAATATATGAGTTGTTCAAAATCTTTTGAGTGACACTAACTTTTCTTGATCTGCCTCTTTTTTCTTTATCGCTCTTTGTAGTATTCAAATCTCTTCCTAGAATAATTTTCTCCACATCCAAGTTTTCTAGAACTCCCCCTACATGAGACCATACCTCATGCTTATGAACACTACTGATTTTACCATAGATGTTCAATAAGAATATATTATAATTGAGGGAGTTGGAACTAACTTTAACCAATTTCCAATTTAGAGTATCCAAGATCTCCTCAACTTTAACCTTATATGGATTTCATAGCATGCCCAAACCACCACCAACACCAATTGCTTCCACAAACACACCATTCCATTTCCTCCATTTTGAAAGTGTTACCTGAATCCCCGCTTGATCTAATTTTGTCTCTTGAAGAAATACCACTTTTTCCTTAGCTTGGTCAATCTATTTCTTGACCAAATGCCACTTGTTAGGGTCATTCAGTCACCTGAAATTCCAGGTTAAGAGCCTCATGGCAACTAGGGAAGGGATACACCCTTCACTGATCTTAGCTTCATTTGCTCCTTGGAATTTCCTATTATCTCTAGCATAACTCTATTTGATTTTCTTCCCTTCCCCCTTTTTTCACCCAACTTAACTCCATTCCCTAATGCCATACTCTTACTTAATGATCTATTTTCCAAAATATCCACTGCACCACCTTCTTCATTTGAATCTTCCCCTTTCACCAAAAACTCTTACGAGCCCTCCCAATTTTCTTTTGGAGGCATATTTTCCTTATTTGTTTTTTCCCTACTACAATATAACCTTCTCCCCTTCTCCTCTAACTATACAAGGGATTCCTTCAAAGGGGCCTCCCACATTGTTGGCATTAGAGTTTTAACCATTGGCCCAGGTGTAACCACACTAACCATTTCTTGAGGGTTACCTATCTTTAACCATTTGTTGGAATGTTGATTGCTCTTAAGCCTGAACTCAACCCTTATCGAAAAGGAAATAACTTAAATTGATGCAAGATTTTTTGTATGCCCTGGATGCTCCTGCATCACTACTTGTGAGAGTAATCTTATTGCAAATGATTGCAATTTAGGGGTTTCACCTTCATGGTTCCACCACCACTCTATAGGGTCTTTCTTTGCTTGCATATCATATAAAGCCTCTACCGAAGAAAAATCACCAAGCCCACGTGAAAACTTATTCCATTGACTCCTCATAATTGAATTTTTCTCACCTTGGCCATATATATATTTTATTGTAGCCCATAATCCCTTCATTACCTCTTTATCCTCATATGAAGCCCTCTTATTGGTCACTTGTATATTATTCCATTTAGGATTTAAGGCATAGGAAACACAATGAAGGGGTGTGTTAAGTTTGTTCCATCTTCCATGTAACTTTTCTTCTACCAAAGGATATAGAGAAAGATATTTTGCATCAGTTATTTTCTTGATTCTTTCACACATGGTATTTATCGCTTCATAAATTTCTCCCAAACATGGCTTGTTTGAATCTGCAAATTTTATCACCTCACATATGGACTTAATAAAGTCCACATAAAATTTAACATCATCCCAAAAATGGTCATCAAGGACCATACCTCTCACCTTAACTACATCATCTAATGTAGATTGCATCCAAGTTGCCCATGCATCACTACCTATTGTGGAACACAAAGCTCCTTTCACTTTGGCTAGTTTGAGAAGTTCCACCTTGAAATTTTTTCAATAAATGGCTTGTGTGGGGTTGTGGTTACATATGAACATATATATATTTTTTTCACTTTTCTATGAGAGCTGAAATCCACTAAAACTTTCCAATATCTTTGAGTGCATTATTCAGTGCATGCATACAACATGGTGTCCAAAATATATGCTAGTACATTTTTTGCACCAACGTGTCTGTTAGATTACAAACAGGGAAAAAAATTGTAACAATTTGGACTAAATGTGATGCCCCCACCTCCTCAATGGCATCACATAGCTAGTTAAAAGAAATTCTACATTTTTTTCTTGCCCTAAAAAATCTATTGCCTTCAAAAAATAAGGCCCTTTGCTGCATGTTACCATGATATTAAGTAGTGAACAATTTCTAGTATTTGTCTACCCATCCATCACAATACTACATCCTTCTGTAGCTCACACTCTTTTTTGTTGGTGCAGTTTGTTTCTCTAATAAAAATATTTCTTTATCAATTAGAGTAGTGTGAAGCTTTTCATACATAGGTGGTTTATACCCAACTTGTGTATTAGTGATAGCTTGGACCATCTCTCCATAGAAAGGTGAGCGAGCAACATTAAACGATATCACATTTGCATAAAAGAAGCATGCAATCACTGCACATCAACCACTTCTTGGCCTTGCACATGAAACAATATACCAATAGGGTTTGAGCTACTAATGTGTGGTCTCTTATGAGAAATTCCTACTAGTACTTCTCTAGAAGACACATCCATTTCTTCCTCTCTATTTTGATTTTGAATTGCAGAAATTTCCCCTGTTGTTGAAGTATGAGAGCTCAAATTAAAAACTTTATCATTAGCCCTTTCTTGATCCCTCACAACCTTATATCGTTCCACCTCATTTGGACAAGGCTCAACACCTTTTACAGGTATGTGAAGGAAATGATCCCTCACCCTTGTGTAAGTACCTTTCCATGACATTTCACATAACTTACATTTGATCATGGTTGTTCCACCTAAACCCTTCAGATATGGAACGTGATTACAATACTTCCACAATGGGCAAAAGCCTTGATTTTCCCTACCTGACATTCTTGATTCAATGATTCAAATTCTACACAAAAAAAAACCAAAAAGACATTAGCCAAAACAACTACAAAAAGAAAGAAACAAAGACTATATTAATGTCCACGAATTACCAAAAAATTAAAAATAGAACCATGAGACTCAATAGTACAAACAATAACAAAAAATATAGAATCCAAGTTTGGTAGTTCTTTGTGATAGGCAAGTAGAATGTTTTACTTGAAAAGATGAAGGGATGATAATTTTTTGTATGTTGCAAATAGAGAGAATTAGAGACCATCTTGCATACATAAAGGAAGATGGTATGTGAGAAGCTAAAAGTAACTTTCCCATAAACCAATGAAGCCTTATAAATATAAAATGGGTGCCCTCTCACAATCAAAATTAGAATAATAAATATTAAATATGCAATCCAAAAATGAACATTAGTAAAAGTCTAAAAGAGTAAAGACAATGAAATTTTGAATGCACGCTACTTATTTAAAGGTCAGCTCTTTTAGACTACACAAATTATTAATGTATGTAGATTATATATGATTTGAAATGATTCTTTTGCATCTCTTTGACATAGACGATTGATAGACCTTTTTTATCAAGAAACCCAAACCGTACTTGTCACTTTTTGACAATATTCTTGGTGTTATACTATTTATTTGAAAGATCAAACCATTGTTCACTCATTTACTGTTATAAGCCTAATGGCCCTTAATAGTTTTTATGTGAGACAAACTATTTACTTATAGAACTAGCTATCCCTTACACATCATAAATCTCAATGATTCATAGGTCTTAGCAAATTTTGAGATTGTGTTACTAAGTTTGCAGACAATGACCTACTTAGATTCTACATCTGAATATCCAAGAGTCGTAGATACTTATCTAGGGGTCATATATTAGGTCACAAATTTACATGCCTTGTGACACACAAATATATAACACACCTAGGAGATGAGAGAAATATTCTCAATACCATGAAATGAAAAGGAGTTCACATCAGGTTCACCAATAATGTAGAGTAAGGGGATTCGTCACCCCCAAGGCTCCAAGTCATGGGCGAGTCCCAAGGAATGACCTACCCTAAACTACCTCAGGTTGTTTGAAAGGTGTTTCATAAATCAGGTGAGCCAACCACAAAGGTTTTGGACTGTAGATCAAACAACTCATTGTTTGATGATGGTAGCATGTGAACCAAACTCCAGTACATTGTGTTGGCATCTTGTATGAACAAAGGTCTAATAAACAACTAGAAAAAATAGATGGCCTACTTACGACCTGACTGATAAAGATTTTATAGTTTGATAGATAAAATATAAAAAGTAAAAAGTAAAAAAAGAATATTGAAAAGTATTCTAGTGTGAAAATGACAAAGAAAGAGTAGGAAAAGATACCATTCCACTCGCGAAACCTAATCTTTCAACTCTAAACTCTAAATGGACGAACAAACACCTACACACAGAGAAATGGGAAAATTTTTGTGTTGTGCTTTGAGGTCTACCTCAATTATATCCCCATTTTGGTGTTTCAACCTCCACAGATAGTCAGATAAAATGATATAGACAAAATAGATAAAGATAGAATGGAAAATACACTATTGAATAGAGTGCAAAGACAACCTGAATGCTACTCTATAAGACACAATAATGCAAATAAAATTAAAAGAGAAATATCACCTTCCCTTCTACTAGCACTCAAGGCCAAGAGGAGATGACAATAGACTACGCCTTTCCAAGAGGATGGAACTTCGTAGACCTTGCAAAAAAAATATAGTGCTGCAAAAAGTGTTGTAGGATCCAAGAAGAGAGCTTGTAGTAGCAAGAAGAAGAAATAATGATCAAGAAGAGAGAAAGAATGAGGTTGAGAGTGAAAATATACATGAAGGAATGAAAGAATGAAGTTTGAATGCTCAAAATGGAGGTAAATAACCATTTTTCATTGGTCAAGGGTCGACAAGAGGCGTTAGCTTCACAACCAACCAAAAATGTAATGCCTCTGTAGATTCCAAGGGTAGGAATCCTATCAAGATGGTAGTGTGGCATGTAGATGTCTATGCAACGTGTGCGCATTCCCAAAAAAAATTCCTTTGGACTAATGCAAGAAGAAAAAGCTATGTGGAAGGGATAAGTCAATGACAACAAGTTTTGCATCACCAAACTTATAATTTCTAAGGTAAGGGTAAAAAATGGGGAATTTGCCTAGGGTGCAAATTTATGTCATTATAGGTAGATGTAATTTGATTTATCACTGTCAAAATGGAAACAAAGGACTGAAGGATCTAATGAGAAAATCAAACAGTGATTGAGTGAATAAATTTTTATAATGAATTAGACCTACTAAATCCAATAGTGTTGATAGGCCTTACCCTCTAGACCACCTATAGACATTTCTTTCTAAGGCTTTGATGAAGCAATAACTTGATTTGGTGAACAATCAAAACATGACACAAATGGGGTACCCAAAACACAACTCAAATTCATGATATGTTTCTCTTTAAGAAGAATGATCCCACTGTTTCTTTCAAGGAATTTGTGGGTCCACTTGTATGCAGGTTTCAAGATCCTACATGCCAATCTCATTATCAAAGTGAATAGTTTTTCAAACAATGGAATTACTTCTCATTTTTCTCATAATCCCCTTATCTCCTAGTGTTGTGACAAACAAATTAAATAATGAACTCTTTGGGTAATCTTAAGGGAGAATTTATGTAATCATACAAGTTTTCCAACATATCCTTCATGCATCTCATTCCATTTTTTTTCCTGAGACAAGTAATAGTGTTTATATCTAAACATGAAGAATCAAAGATTCAATCATTTCTTCATAGACCAAATAGAATACTTCAAACATGTACATAGTCCATCATTTTTTTGTAAACTCCTACATATCCTAAGGATTCATTTGAATCTACTAAGTGATCCTCAAGTCTTATAAAAAAAATTGCAAGCTCCATAGGCTCTTAAATGCCTTCACAAACCTTATAGGATTATTGCATGAATTTTTATAGACTTCATGATGATACATAAACCTTGAAAGTGACACAATTTATAGAAATGTTTGACATGGATAGAAACATTGAATAACTTAGATATGTAGGTATGATTGATAGATTGAAAGCATGTATGAACTTTGTGGACTGGACTCCTTTAAATGACCTCACTAATATTCCAAATCTATAGAAAAAAAATATTACTATATAGCCCTAAAGATCATCAAAGTTATGATTTACCATGTTCAACACCTAATCACCTTCATGGAACCTAAAACTAACACAAGCATGTTCCAATGTTTATGCATATCCATTGTGAAGGTGATGATACACTTACACATTAGCTATACAACCCTAAAACTTGACTATTAAAATAATGCTCATTAGATATTTTTCACTATTTGATCCATGGTAAGATAGTGAAGGACCAACCATTGATTATGGATGTAGTTTACCAAAGAACAATCCTTGAAGTATTAATAAAAGGAAATCATTCAAGTATCTTCTTGTAGTGGAGGCTCATCGTAATTTTTCAAGTGGAGGTTTAATAGTTGGTGTCCATGGAACCCTTGCAACATTGAATCAAGTTTAATCTCATTTGAGTAACTCTTGGGGTCTAGTTAGGTTGTGACCTAAAAAGGTTAAAAATTATATCAAATCTTGGTTTAAATGGTTCACCTATTAAATTGCTAATTTTAAAACTAGAAAAATTCAGTTTAATATTTGATAGTCAGTTAGAGGTATTACATCTTGGTGTCAAAATATGCATCAAAATATGAAGGTCTAATGAGTTGTTAAGATTCAAATATATGAATTTCTAGTGTATTTTTTAGTTGTTTTGTTACATCAGTAAATATTGTTTGAACATTAGATTTTATTTAATGAAACTAGATCAATTTTTGATCAATATAAATATTTGAGTTATTTGTGTTGAATGTATAGATATCTTACAACTTGCTCCATTTCTCTTGCTCACGATGTTACAGTCAAGATTCCAAGATCCACAGTAGTGCAAAATGAAATTTGAATTTATTTTTTCCTTCTTTAAGTATGATTGTCATTAGCATTATGTGCATAAAAGTATTATATATTTTCTTCAAAATTTAACGTATACACATTTATAAGTCTCATTTTTCCTCTAATAAAGAGCTTGTGTGGTTGCAATAGAAAATATTTAAATTATTGAATTTACTAACCTATTTTCATTAATTTAGTTTTCCTCCTATTTAAGAGTGGGTGTTGTAGGGTGGAGGCTTTAGTTTGATAATATTATTATATGAAATAGATCGATAATTTAAATATTAAGTGATTTATTTTATTAATTGGTTTTTCTGAGGAATATTTAATTTTTGTATCAAAATCTTATGAACCATATTTTTAATGGTAGAAGATGACAATTTTTTATTGATTGGAATATGTATGGCCTAATTTTATGGAAACTAAATCAATTCACATGTATTTCAAGGACATGAATTGTTCTTGATTTTAAACTATTTGAATTTGTAATATTAACTATTTTTTATCTCATTAAAAATTTTAACATTAAAATCTAATAAAAATAATTATAATAAATTTTATACATGTGATATTTTGTGTATTGATTTTTAACTTTTAAATGCATCTTATATATATAAACAAGAGTTTATAAATTGATAAAGGTAATTACTAAAAATCTAATTTTCATCTCAATGTGCTATATTTTCTCCCAAATCATCTAATAATTTATTCAAAAATTTAACTTCAAACATTTAAATAGTATAACTATATTTTATTTTTTCTCAAATATAATTTTATTGACTTTAAATATGATGTAATTTTTTCAAAATTTAATTTAATATTAAAAATTTAATTGAATTTAAGATTTTTTATAGGTTGCATAGTTTGAAAAAATAACATGAATAAGTTATATCTATATAATGAAATTAAATATGAGAATTGGATTGATGGTTTTTTGTAATTACAAGTAACATATAATTTTTATTGTCATATTCTATCTTACAGTGTGATATCTTAGGAGAAATTACAAGCAATCTCTACTTGTTACATCAATTTTCCAGCCCCCAAACAATTTGATCCACACCAATTATCAAAGGGTACAATTTTTGGCATCATGGAAATAACATTTTGAAAACTTGTAGAGATGACCTTGAATTAGTGTCAATCATACTATTCAATTCTAACAATTGTTTCATGGGAGTTAAGTGTCATGAAGATCACTTTACAAATTCCATGTTAGGTTTCAAGTTGCCTTTCATCCTTGTTGTACATTGGTCTTTGGTGATGTTTTAGGAGGCTTCATAACCTTTGCAAGGTTTGGCAGTCTCTATGTTACCTACCTTGTACTCTATATAGGGTGTTTTTTGTGATTTGACTATTCTAATAGTCATTTGATGACTATTTACGGTGCATCCTTCTTTTATCTTCATGATTCCTCAACCTTATGGTTTCCACAAGGGTGACTACCCTAGCTGGTTGGAAAGGATCCTCTATATTTGTGCATATTATGTCATATCTCCACAAGCCTTTCCTTTTATCATACAAGTTGTCCAATTTATACTTCATGTATTTCTTGCAATTTTATTTCCCAAGACTAGAAGCATTGTTTATATCTAAACATGCAAACTCAAAGATTCAATCAGTTCTTCATAGACCAAATAGAACCCTTCAAACATGTGCATAGTCCATCAATTTTTTGTAACTCTTACATACCCTAAGGATTCTTTTGACTCTACTAAATGATCTTCAAGTCATAAAAAAAATTGCAAACGCTACATGCTCTTAAAACCCTTCACAAACCTTATAGATTTATTGCATGACTTTTTGTAGACTTCATGATGACACATAAACCTTGAAAGTGACACAACCCATAACAATGTTTGATAGTGATAGAAACATTGCATAACTTATATATGTAGGTATGATTGAAAGGTTGAAATCTTGTATGAAATTGTGAATTAGACTCCTTTAAATGACCTCACTGATCATTCCAAATCTATGGAAAAACATATTAATAACTTGTTTTAATTTAGTTTTCCCCCTATTTAAGAGTGGGTGTTGTAGGGTAGAGGCTTTAGTTTGAGAATACAATTATATGAAATAGATTGATAATTTAAATATAAAGTGATTTAGTTTGTTAATTAGTTTTTTTGAGGTTCATTTAATTTTTGTATCAAAATCTTATGAACCATATTTTCAATGGTAGAAAATGACAATTTTTTATTGATTGGAATATGTATGTCCTAATTTTATGAAAACTAATCAATTTAGATATTTCAAGGACATGAATTGTTCTTGATTTTAAACTATTTGACTTTTTAATATTAACTATTTTTTATCCCATTAAAATTCTTAACAATAAAATCTAATAAAATTAATTATAATAAATTTTATACACATGATATTTTGTGTATTGATAAAGTAATTGCTAAAAATGAATTTTCATTTCAATGCGCTATATTTTCTTCCAAATCATCTAATAATTTATTCAAAAATTTAACTAGATATTTAAATAGTATAACTATATTTAATTTTTTATCAAATATAAATTTATTGACTTTAAATATGATGTAATTTTTTCAAAATTTAATTTAATATTAAAAATTTAATTGAATTTATGATATTTAGAGGTCACATAATTTGAAATAACATGAATAAATTATATCTATTAAGGTTGAGAATTGGATTGATGGCTTTCTGTGATTGATCATTAATCAGGATAGCCGTTGAAAGTATAAAACTATTGGAAATAATTTTCAAATTTCCATTGAGACTTGAGAGCAAAAAGCTGAGGGAAAAAAATTCAAATGTTTGTTGAGAGAAAAAAACCTAACAGGAAAGAAAATTCAAATGTCTGTTGAGAGAAAAAAACTAACGGCAGAGAGCATTTCGAATTTTTGTTGAGAGAAAAAACCTAACAGCAAAGAGCATTTCAAATTATTCTATAGATAAACAATTCTATTTCATTTAGTTACAAATCACTTGTGATTGTCTGACAGTGTTTTGTTCTTTTTCTCATTGTCATTTTTTCTGAGTGCTTTGACTTTTTTTTAGGATTTAGAGTTTTTTTAAAGGGTTTTTCATAGTGTGCACACTGGTTTGGTCTGTCTAGGTTGGTATTTCTTCATTTGTTCTGCTCTTTTTTCTTTTTCATTTTTGGTCTTAGATTAAGAGGCAGAGCAGAGGAAAGAGGCCAAGAAAGGAAGCTACAATTGAGCTAGGGCAATATTTTTCTTTTAGGTAATTTTCTCTTTACACACTTGTAATTTGATTTGTTTTCATTTCTAATAGACTGAATCGTGTTTATTTCTATGTTCTTAGAGAAAAATGTGGAAGGTAAATTTAGGTTTAGTTGTGGTTTTCTTTTTTGTTTTTATTCCTTTTGGGTTGAGCAAAGGACTGGTGAAATGAGACTAGTGTGGGCATGAGATGCAGGACCAAGTGAGTTCATATAACTGATGTAGAGAAGAAGAGATGGGAATTCCCTTATGGTCTACTTCCTAGATCACAAGTACCTGCTCTAGAAGGAAGCCAAATTTCCAAAACAGCCAACCCAGTGTTTGAATTCTCTCAGTCTGAGTTGATCTTCTCTTGCACAGCTAATCCATTTGGATTTTCTATCAAGCGCAAATCCAATGGAGAGGGCTTGTTCAACTCATCGTTATTGGGGGTTTGCTGGACTTCAATTTCTTTGCTGGGCTTTTGGTATGTCCATGCATGCCCTACTCTATAGTTTTTTAATGGGTTTCAAATATTTTACAGAACCTGCAAACAATCTACAATAGTAATCTAAACTATCAAGTAATTGAGCTTTGTTGGTTATGTACTATACCCAATAGTGAAGTTGTTTTACCACTGGAATGTAGTCATTTGGTTTTTGGTTAAATATTTAGTGCATTCATTATTTTGGGAGCTCTCGTAGGTTTTCATACAGGGATAAAATTCTCCTTGGCTTCAGGTTTGCATGAGTTATTGCCTTATTGGCATCCCTCCTATTGTTTTGTGCTCTCTTCATCAAATGTTCCTTTCTTGATGTCATTCCCAGAAGCTAATGTTCCTTATCAAAGGTCCTCACCTTTCTTCTTGGGACTTCATGGATAATTCTTGATCCATTACAACCCTTCATCTAAGATCCATCAAGGCTAGTTTTGCTAACCTCCTTTCACTATATTTGATGAACCTCTTCTCGCATTCACTTTTTTATGGTCACCTTCTACCATTACTCTTGCACATAATTCCTGCCAATTTTGTCCTCTTCCTTCCATGTACCTCTAGCAAGAAAATAATCTAGCCTTCCATCCTTGAGGGTTTTAAGCATACAAACCTTGTCATGCGACAACACAAACAAATACGGTCCTAGCATCAACAAACAAACCTTGGCATGATTTAACAAATAGAGAAGGTCCCTGCATCAACACAGAGACCTCCACGCACAACAACAAACAAAGAATGTCCCACCAACGAAATAAAATTAGGCTTCCTATCACATTTGGATCATTCATTGACCATGACAACACAGCAGGGAAGAGTTATTGAAAGGGTCTATCACATAGATTCTAAAGGACCTAATCGCTCATTCGAGGCACGACAACTCCCCAAGAACTACATGTAGTTTCATTAGTAGACTGATGCATTAAGGTGTTACATAAAGGAATGAGATCAATCAATTTTTCAAGGTCTACACAATTAATACTACTTATGGATGCATTTAAGTTACACTTACCCATTGACAAGAAAACAAGGCCATTCATATAAAAATTCAACAAGAATTAGCAACAAGTCATTTTATTATTTAGAAAACATAGAGTACATATCACATTACAACATGTTATGATATCCAATCCTTAAGGAGGCTTCATATTAATCATCTATAGAAACTCCCAACCTAGTTACATTGCACATCAGATGTAAAACATGTTAGTATGTATCGTAAACATCCTTCATCTTTTGTAACAACTAGTTCAACATTTATTGCAATTATAGGTTAGTAGTTATGGAAACAAAATCTTATTTATCATCATAGCCCATTGTATGCTTAGGCTCATTTTTTCCTCTATCATTCAAAATTGTGAGGCTCTCCATTGGTCTCTACACAAACCTTTGTATATCCTTCATGAAATCTCCATTCTCTTCCCTCAATACTACCCTATTTACTGATCCCCATGAATATCACTCTACAAGAGTTATCTATGGCTTGCCATAGGCATTCATTATATTTTTAAGATGTGAAAATGTGTTATGCATGTCTATCACATAAACATCATTATCTTCATGACTTGTGTCTTCCATACAAAACACATTTTGACCATTTTTTCATATTTCGAAGTAGTCACACCTAGGAGAGAAGAGAAAGATGCTCGATAGCATGAGATGAATAGGATTTCATGTTAGGTTCACCAAAAATGTAGAGTAGGGGGATTCCTCACCCTCGAGGATCCAAGTCATGGGTGAATCCCAAGGAACGAACTACCCTAAACTACCTTAGGTTGTTTGACAAGTGTTTCATAAATTAGGTGAGCCAGACATAGAGGTTTTGGAATGTAGACCAAACAACTCATTATTTGACGATGGTAGCACACGAACCAAACTCTAGTGCATTGCATTGGTGTCCTATATGAACATAGGTCTAATAAATAGCCAAAAAAAATAGAGGGACTACTTATGACCCAATTGACAAAGATTTTACAGTTTGATAGAGAAAATACAAAAAGAAAAAAGTACAACAAGAAGAATACTGAAAAGCTATTCTAGTGTGAAAATGACAAAGAAAGAGTAGGAGAAGATGTCATTCCACTCGCGAAACCCAATCTTTCAACTCTAAAATATAAACAAATGAACCAACACCTACACACACAGAAATAGGAAAAATGTTGGGTTGTGCTTTGAGGTCTACCTCAGTCAGATCCTCATTTGGTGTTTCCACCTCCATAGATAGTCAGATAAAATGATATAGAAAAAATAGATAAAGATAGAATGGAAAATACACTATCAAATAGAGTGCAAAGACAACCTGAATGCTACTCTATAAGACACAATAATGTAAATAAAATGAAAAGAACAATATCACCTTCCCTTCTACTAGCATTCAAGACTAAGAGGAGAAGATGACAAAAGACTATGCCTTTCCAAGAGGATGGAGCTTCGTAGACCTTGCAAAAACAATATAGTGTTGTAGGATCCAAGAAGAGAGATTGTAGTAGCAAGAAGAAGCAATAATGATCAAGAAGAGAGCAAGAATGAGGTTGAGAGTAAAAATCTGCATGAAGGAATGGAAGAATGAAGTTTGAATGCTCAAAATGGAGGTAAATAACCATTTTTCATTGGTCAAGGGTCAACAAAAGGCATTAGCTTCGCATCCAACCAAAAAATTAATGCCTCTGTAGATACCAAGGGTAGGAATCTTGTTAGGATGACAATGTGGGGTGTAGACGTTCATGCAGCGTGCGTGCATTCCTAACAAAAATTCCTTTGGACCAATGCAGAAAGACAAGGCTACATGGAAGGGATAAGCTAATGGTGAAATGTTTTGCATCATTAGACTTATAATTTCTTTAAGGTAAGGGTAAATAAATGGGGAATTTTCCTAGGGTACAAATTTATGCCATTACAAGTAGATGTAGTTTGATTTATCACTGTCAAAATGGAAACAAAGGAATGATTGATCTATTGAGAAAATCAAATAGTGATTGAGTGAATAAATTTTTATAATGTACATTAGACCTACTAAATCCAATAGTGTTGATAGCCCTTACATTCTAGTCCACCTATAGACATTTCTTTCTAAGGCTTTGATGAATCAATAACTTGATTTGGTGAAAAAACAAAACATCACACAAATGGGGTGCCCAAAACACAACCCAAATTCATGAGATTTTTCTCTTTAAGAAGAATGATCCCACTAATTGTTTCAAGGAATTTGTGGGTCCACTTCCATGTAGGTTTGAAGATCATGCATGCCAATCTCATTATCAGAGTGAATAGTTTTGCAAACAATGGAATTACTTCTCATTTTTCTCATGTCATCCACCATGATAATCCCCTTATCTCCTAGTGTTGTGACAAATGAATTAAATAATGCCTTATTTGGGTCATCTTAAGGGATAATTATTGTAATCATACAAGTGTCCAACCTATCATTCATAGCATCTAGTTTTCACCTTACAAAAATATCTTAAAGATTCTTCAACCATTGGGACTATAACATATGATAGAGTGTAGGAGAAAACTATTTTGGAGACCATTACTAATCATATGAAATAGATTTATCTCTATAGGATCCGTATGGACACTAAAGCTATTGAATCAACTTGTTTTTTATGTGTCTTGGCCGTTTAGATAGTGGACTTCAATCTCGGTATATATTCTTAAATATTTCTAAATTATTCTTATTAATTTTTTTAGATGTAAATGTGGAGATTGATTCTGAACCCTTGGCCTAAAAACATAAATAATGATAATATTACATTGATGGTCTTGTATTCTTGATGTACTCCTTATGTTTTGTATGTTTTTAGGCTTAGGATCCTAGATATACTTGATTACATTCTTTCTAAATGAAAATTTCAATACATAGTATAGGAAGCTAGTATGGTGAAATAATATTTATCATGTCCTAAGATTAATCTATTGAATGTTTTATTTTGACTTGTTATGTGACCTTTCACAACTTGATTTTCCCCACACTACATGGACTAAAATTTGGTATTTGTACAGAGACGCTTAATTTCATCTCCATTTTATGATCATTGCTTTGGAAAACCTCATACTCATTTATGATGTAGACAATATACCTATTGAAGACAATACTTTATAGGATTTTTCATATTTAGAGGGCCTTGAGCATTATGATGAAATTGAGACTTCTTCTACCTATATTTCTCTTACATTTGGAATCATAAGTTCCTAAAAGTATATGATTTACCATATTGATGTTGAGGACATATTTAGCTTTCTTATTTGTAGAATATTCTATCTCCTCATAATCCTACTTCAAATTTAGAGTAGTAGGTTACAAATTATCTTCTTTATTTAAATTCTTGAGATGACCACTTGATAGGTATCATATTTTTATTTTATGAATCTCATATCACATTATTAGGAGACAATATTGAGGGTATTCAACTCTTATTGTATGAAAACCATTTCATAGTCTTATCATATCTATTTTGCCTTTGGATCCTAGATTTCATTTTTCTTAGCATGGGTTTGGATTGATTTTACCTTTGTGAATTGAGGCATCTTTTGTGTTTAGGTGGGCACATTTGGGTAAATTTCAAAGATAGGTTGTATCATGATACTTCACCTCACATTTCTTCTTGGAGTGAGAGTTACCTCATCATTTACCATTAGATTATTTTTCACAAGGGGAGAAATGTCATTTTCCATAAATGGATTATTTTTAACATTCATATATGAGCATCTTCCTTTGGTGCAAGAGCTACAAAATTGTTGGGGAGTTTCATTATCTATCTCACAAAGGTTTTCATTAAATATTTGTGATGGAATCATTCATGCTGAATCCCCATCCATCCAATGTACATATTTTATTATTTTCCCTCTTTTGGAGAGATTTTTTTTTCCTATTTACATTTCTCCTTTTCCTTGTTTATGAGAGATAACTCATAAATGGGTATCTAACATGTCATTATAATTCAAGACATATGGACTTGTATATTTTCATGTTTTATTATCTTGTTAAGCTACACTTAAAGGAGATTCAAACACTAAATAACTTAATAGAGCTACTAGGAGGTTATGATATTGTCATTGAAGACTTCTTATAACATTTGGATGTAGTTTGTAAGATAATAATAACTTTGGTGTATGCCCTTCTACTTGAACTCTTTCGTAATGGTTCTAACATAGTGATATGCTTCTCATATCTTCTTGAATTTAACTAGATTTATCTTAGAGTAATTGGATGTTCATAGGTTGCTATGGATCTTGAGGACTCGATGTTGCTCTAACTCAAATAATCCTAACCTTGTATAGAGATCGTGAAATCCAATGGTGTAGGCATGGACTAACTAGTCATGTCCATGTTGTGATTGTGACCATCGAATGTAACAACCACATAGACATCGAATGTAC
This sequence comes from Sequoia sempervirens, assembly GCA_007258455.2. NCBI lineage: Eukaryota > Viridiplantae > Streptophyta > Pinopsida > Cupressales > Cupressaceae > Sequoia > Sequoia sempervirens. The sequence goes on along the minus strand of VDFB02009708.1, from coordinate 11,225 downwards.
CCATTCCCTACCCTTATGTTATCTCCACTCATAGAGAAAGCATTGACACAATGTATCTCGAAATGTTTAGGAGAGTTGGGGTGTAAAACAGAACCATGCACAACATAGAAGTTCCCATGTAGAAGTGTTGGGTTTGATGGTTTATCCCCATGACACACAAAATGAAAATTAGGCTACCCTACAACTTCACATTGCATGCATCTAACAATTTTTGGAGCAGTATAGAAACTTTCTCCACGGTAAAATGGTTTCAAGTAGTCAAAATTTGATAGAGGTTGTTGTAGAGGGACCTCACATGCACCTATAGGTTTGAGGAGAACATTTGTATGTGACACCGAATTTGAGGTACACTGCATCAAAGTTTGACCTTTTTTTGCACTTAAGGATCTTAAGAGAAAGCATTGAAATAGTGTAGTCTAGAACATTCGAGAGAGTTGTGGTGAAAAATAGGACCATGAATGGAATAGACATGCCCACTTGTATGTGTTGGTACTAATAATTTGGCCCCATGAAGAACAAAACAAAAATTAGGCTACCTTGCAACTTTACATTGCACGCATCTGACAATTTTTGGGGCAACAAAAAAAACTTTCACCACGACCAAACGGCTTGGAGATATGAAAAATTGAGAGAGGTTATTTTAGAGGGATCCTACGTGACCCTGTATCTTCATATGAAACATTTATAAGTGCCATATTTTTCAAGAAACAAATCATCAAAGTTTTTCAATTTTGGGAACTTAGGGCTCTTAAGAGAAAACGCCAATACAATGTAGCTTGGAACGATTTGACATGTTTAGGTGTGAAACAGGACCTTTCCTAGCATAAACCCGCCAACCTGGATGTGTTGGAACTATCGATTTGGTCGCACGATGAAAAAAACAAAATTATGCCACCTTGCAACTTTCTCTTCAATGCATTTGATGCTTTTTACAATGTGCATAATTTTGTCACCATGGCCAAATGGATTAGAGATATGAAAAAATTAGAGAGGTTATTATAGAGGGACCCTTAATGACTTTATACCTTAAAAAAAAAGTTGCAAGTGCCAAGGTTTTTGAGAAAGAGCTTGTCAAAATTTTCCACTTTTTCACATTTAGGGCTCTTAAGAGATCATAGGTACAATGTAGCCTGGAATGATCCAACATGCTGGAATGAAAAATATGACCTTTCCTAATATAAAACCACCCACATGGACATGTTGTAACTATTGATTTGGTCACATAACAAACAAAATGAAAATTACGCCACCTTGCAACTTTCTCTTTAATGCATTTGACACTTTTTCCAACATGCAAAAACTTCTCACCATGACCAAATGGATTGGAGATATGAAAAAATGAGAGAGGTTATTGTAAGGGGGCCCTACATAACCATGTACCTTCAGACATAATGTTTATAAGTGCCATGGGTTTCAAGAAAGAGCTAGTCAAATTTTTCCACTTTTTTGCACTTAGGGCTCTTAAGAGAAAGCACTAATACAATGTAGCTTGGAATAATACATCATGTTGGGGTGCGAAAAAATATATTTTATGGCTTAAACCCACTCACCTAAACATATTGGAACTCTTGTTTTGGTTGCATGGTGAATAGAACAAAAATTATGCCACCTTGCAACTTGCTCTTCAATGCATTTGATGCTTTTTCCAACGTTCAAAAACTTGTCACCACAACAAAATGGATTGGAGATATGGAAAGCTAAAAGAGGTTATTGCAGAGGGACCCTATGTGATCCTATGTCTTCAAAAAAAAAAATTGTAAGTGCCATGGTTTTCAAGAAAGAGCTTGTTAAAGTTTTCCACTTTTCGCACTTAGGGCTCTTAAGAGATCACTGGTATAATGTATCCTAGAATGATCTAGAATGTTGACGTGTGAAATAGAACCCTTCCTAGCATAAACCTATCCATGTTAATGTGTTCAAACTTCCGGTTTGGTTGCATGATGAATATAAAAAAAATTACACCACCTTGCAACTTTCTTTTCAATACATTTTACACTTTTTGTAATGTACAAAAACTTGTCACCATGGCCAAATGGATTGTACATGTATGAAAAACTGAGAGAGGATATTGTAAAGGGATCTTACATGACCCTATACCTTTAGAAAACATGGTTGTAAAAGCCATGGTTTCCGAGAAAGATCTTTTCAAATTTTGCCACTTTTTCGAACTTAGAGATCTTAAGAGATCGTTGGTACAATGTAGCCTAAAATGATCTGGCATGCTAGGCTCTACAACAGGACCCTACATACCATAAACCCACTCACCTAGATGTGTTGGAACTATCAATTTTTCTACACGACGAACATAATGAAAATTACGCTACCTTGTAACTTTCTCTTCAATGTATTTGATGCTCATTCCAACATGCTAAAACTTGTCACCATGGTGAAATGGATTGGCGATATGAAAAACTAAGAGAGTTTATGGTAGAGGGACCCTATGCAACCCTATGCCTTCAGAGGGGATAGTTTTAAGTGCCACAATTTTTGAGAAACAACTCATTAATGTTTGCCACTTTTTCACACTCAGGGCTTTTAAGTGATCACCGTACAATGTATCCTGGAACAATCCGACATGTTGGGGTGTGACATAGGAAATTTTTTTAACATAGACCCATCCACCTAGACATGCTCGAACTCTTGGTTTGGTTGCATGATGAAAAAAATGAAAATGACACCTTGCAACTTTCTCTTTAATGCATTTGACACTTTTTGCAACGTGCAAAAACTTGTCACCACAGCCAAATAGATTGGAAATATGAAAAACTGAGAGAGGTTATTGTAGAAGGGTGCTATGTGGCCCTATAATTTCAAGAATAATGGTCATAATTACCATGGTTTTCAAGAAATATCACATTAAAGTTTCCCACTTTTTCGTACTCAGGGTTCTTAAGAGATCGTCGATACAATGTAGCTTGGAATGATCTGACATGCTAGGGTGAGAAATAGGACCTTTCCAACCATAAACCTACCCATCCAAACATGTTGGAGTTGTCATTTTCTTTGCATGATGAACAAATCAAAAATTACGCCAACTTGCAACTTTCTCTTAAATACATTTGACGCTTCTTCTAATGTGTGAAAACTTGTCACCATAGCCAAATGGATTAGAGATATGAAAATATGAGAGAGGTTATTTTAGAGGGACCCTATGCGACCTTGTTCCTTCAGAAATAATTTTTGTAAGTTCCACGATTTTTGAAAAAGAGCTTTTCAATGTTTGCCACTTTTTTGCACTTAGGGTTCTTAAGAGATTGTTGGTACATTGTAGCTTGGAATGATTTGACATGTTGGGGTGTGAAATAGGACCTTTCCTACCATAAATTCATGCACTCAGAAATTTTGGAACTATCATTTTGGTCACATGATGAACATAACAAAAATTACAACACCTCGCAAGTAAGCATAAAGGAAACCTAAGAAGGTATCCAAGAGACGAATCTTCTATTGCTTTCTTTGATTGTAGAAAGAGAGGACATATAGCACAAGAATGTTGGTATTCTTACTCACGTTCATTTGTGCAATGAGTAACCATTTTGGTTTTGTGTTATAAGAAGTTTTCCATCACCAAGAATTCTAAGTACTTCATAAAGAAGGAAAATTTGTTACACCATTCTTTTAGACAAATAAGATGTCAAGTTTTACAAAGCAACAAGGATGTAGATTTTAAGTAGTACTATTATTCAAATTGGTATGAATAGAAGCTAAAGAAGAATTAAATATTTTCCAAAGATATAGGAAAAGAATATCTCACTTTTTGGAGCAGCAAGGAGGAATATAACCCATCAAGGGTGAATATGGAGCAGCCAAACAATCTATTTGAGAGGAAAAAATATGGGCAGCCCATTTCATTAAAGAGGTTGTAATATTTTATGCATTCCCACATGTTCATGTTGATATGAAAATCATGCATGATTTCTTTCCCACTTGGTTCACATGACAAGATAGGTGAGAAGAGGCACTCTATGTTGTGAGAGCATTTTTGCAAAGATTGAAGGCCAAAAAATTATAAAGGTGGAAGAAAGTTGGTTTCGTATTTATCCATACAAGTTCAAACATTTAAAATGGCATAAAATATAGAATTTATATTTACTCATCATTTTTGTAAATAAAGAATAAAGAAATTGAAGAAATCACCAGAACTCAAGGATTCTAATCATAGATTGTGATCAAAATAATGAAATTTTATATGCTAAAGAAAAGTTAAATGTGTACTTACCCACTAGTTTGGATGTCATGATGGTTAGTTTTGGTGTGAAGCTGGTTGAATTCCATCAAAGATTGTGGTTGTGTGCCATTACATATTACCTGCAAAAAGTATGGTTGCATTGGTAAGAGGAAAGGTTAGACAATGAGATGTTGGTGATAAGTGTGGCAGAAGTTCCAATATTGTAGAAGTTGCAAGGAGGATTGAATGTAAAGAGCTATATTGATGGGATCTACAATATTTTTATGATTAAATCACCATGAGTTGGAGCATGAGAAGGTGGCATAGCATGTAAATGGTATAAGATTAACTATATAGGATGAATTAAGCATGATAAGGATATAAACCATTGACTAGGGATAAATGGAATGATAATTCTTCATCTAGAGTCATCTAGAGTAACATGACTCTAGGATCCACTTCTACTACATAAGTAACATGATAAATGGAGGGATAAACCAATATTCACTCAAGCCTAAGGATAAATTATCATGGAGATATATTTCAACTAGCAACAAAAGGATAGTTTCTAATGCTGATGATGATGAGGAACTAATATATGTAGTTAAAAGAAGGTACAACCAAGGAAAAGGGGACAATATTACCTACAAGTAGAAAAATAGTTATGAGGCAATAGAACAAGTGTACTTAGCTATTGAAGAAGGTAGATATAGTCAAAGAAGAGATAGAGGATTCATGGATGAATTCTTCAAGTTTCAAGAAGTGGGTCATAGGGCCTTAAACTACCATAAATGCAATGGGAAAGTAGTAGAAGTGGATCCTAGAGTCATGTTACTTGAGTAGATGGAATGATATTGCTTCATCTAAATATACAAAATAATACAAGCATGGATAATCCCTCATGACGAAAAAGAATATTTTAAAACTAGCAAGATGGAAGTATGAACCCAATGAAGGAGTTTTTTTAACAATATGCAAGGTAATAGGTAATTGTTGCAATATCATAATTAATATTGGGAGTATGGATAACTTATTTTATTTCAAGATAGTAAAGAATTTAGTTTCATTCAAGATGGTAGAGAAGTTTGGGTTGAGAATAGTACCACATCCTCATCCATATAGAGTGGTTTTTTTGTAAATTGACCATCAATTGACCATCAAATATTGGTAAACCAACAATATTTATTGAACTTTCATATTATAACTTATGTAGAAAAGGTCATAATTAATAGTGGGAGTACAAATAACTTAATTTATTTTAATATGGTAGAGAAGTTTAGGTTGACAATATTACCACATATTAATCCATATATAGTGTCATTGTTGATAATTAGCCATAAAATATTAGTAAGCCAAAATGGTTTACTAAACTTTCAAATTGGCACTTATGTAGACAATGTGTGAATTTCCATTATGTGGATGGACATGATCAATTTGAATTTTACTGTATTGAAAAATACTAAAGAATAGGTTATTTATAGCCCAAGGTGATCTATAGACCAAGTGAGTGCATGACTGATGATTTGGAGGAGCAATCATGACAAATTCCTTAATCCATGAGAAAAAGATCAAAATGTAGATGACAATCACAACACTGTGAAATGATGAGGATCACAATCAAAGGGAAATCACCTTAAAACATAGTCATAACTCATAAGGATGAAAATGAAATTCATCATAGGACAACCACAAATAATGTCATTCAAGTGACAACCATCCAATGAGCAGTCACCTCAATGACAATAGACATTCAAGTCAAGGAATCTTTTCATATGGAAAGGTACACACCATGCAATGAGGTGATGCAAGAGCATAGGCTCAAAACCAATCAAGTGACTTTAGGAGATGGAAAGTAGGAAATTTTCTCATTTCCAAGTGGTCTTGCAGGGTAAGACACCCATTTAAGTCATTCAGATAAGGGTTTCCCATTTTCTTGCCAAAATGGAGTATTTAAAAATTCAAGTTGTATAAGGACTTTTGGAGGCCTCAAACATGAACATGAAAGGTGTCAAGAGGCTAAATTGACCTTGAAGGTCTCATAGAACATATTTATATTCTTTAATATTGTAAAACCACCTTGACATGTTGTCAAGAGGTGAATGAGTGTAGTGGGAAGCAAAAAAGGGTAAGTTAAGAAGGTATAGGTGGATAGGGCTGAGTGGATAAAGCTTATAATTTTGAAATCCAAAGATATAGGGATGAATTATGCATTCTATTAAGGATATAACCATGTTTTCTATTCAAGGAATTAGTTGAATAACTTTAGGAGATGTTGATTTTGTTTAGAAGCAACTTTAGAGGTTGCCAAAGATAGTAGAGACTATTTTTTTTGTATATAATCCATTGAAGAAGAAAATAGGAGGAGTACAAAGGTGTATAGTAGGTGTGGAGAAGTTGTAAAGGAATTGTATTTAGAGTTTACCAAAGGAATAGGCAAGTAATTATAGTTGTGTATACTTTGTTGCATGTTTTCTTGTATTTTTGGTATCTAAACTTCCATATAGACCCTTAGCCCCTTAACTTGAGCACTGTAATGATTTCATGAGGTGTTATATACATGAATAGACATAATCCAATGAGTTATACCCCTTGAAGTAACTTATTTTGTATTTTATAGGTAACTGGATACTCTTGGCCAGTGAGGGGGCAGTTTTAGTAAATTTTGATTTTCTCCCAATTCCACCATTCAAATATTCTAAAACTTGGTGGAAACCTTATTTAGATATATAAAAAGCTAAAGGAAATATTTTATATGTTTACATGCTTAAGTGCCATTTTGAATAATCCCTACTCTATTTGGCCTAAAGAGACACTGTTTTAGTGTACTTTTGAGATTTCTTGTGTTGGGTGAGTGATTTATGCAAGGGGGGTGTTTAGAAATTTTATATATGCCTATTTACACCTTCCCTATCAATATAAATGTTTAAATCCATGTGCAAGTCTCTGATGTTACATTACAGTCCCCAAATAGGCCTAATTTGACTATTACAGTCCCATTTTTTCCTATTCCATACCAAAAAACCCTATCTAATTTTCACATATGTTTTATAAGGACACAAAGGGTATCCAAATAAGGTATAATATATCTACTATCAAGTTTATGAATGAATTTATGATAGAAAAAGTATTTGAGAAGGGTTATAAGCTCCTAGGCCACTTACAAGGCAAGTACATGTTATGCTGATCACAGAGCTCTACCCATGTATGGAAAAGGTTGGTATAGTGAAGTTAAGAATGATTGAGTGTTTTTAAACCATGGTAAATCTCTATAAGTTTTCCAATCAAGATTTGGTCTTGTTTTATGCCTAGAGTGACGCTGGTGTGAGCTAGTGAGAACTTGGATTGCTTATATAATTGCATAAACATATAAAAATGGAGGCATATGATCTATTTCAGATCTCTAGATAAAATCTATGCCATGAAGGTTAGGATTCATGTGAATAGACAAGGCATGAAAGGTTGCAAGCAAGTGTTCAAGGTAAAGAGCCAAGAGGTGAGTATGGTTGAGCTAGGATGGCATCATGAGGTAAGAATGATAGTCACCATAAAATATCAATAGGGCAGACCTTTAGGAAGGAGAATTTACAATAGTCATTAATATTATAGTCACTATAACCATGGAAGAGTCTAAGAAGATGGTAGTGATCAATATAATAGGTGATCAAGAGGAAGAGCTTGCTGATGTATAGGTCTCAGAAGAACAACTTAGTAACAGTCCTTTCAAGAGACCAAGGCACTAATCATGCAATGGAATATACAAATACCATGCTAAGGTCAGTCACTTTGAAAAAATTAATAATTTAGGAAAACCACCATGCCAAGGGTAGAGTTGTATAAGGTGCCATCTTGTGTCCTACTTTAGTGATGCTCTATGATCATGAATTCTTGACTTTGCTACCCATATGAGTTCCTTTAAACTTTATCCATTAGAGGAATGATGCAATGTTCAACCTTCAGTCATTTGAATGTCTCCATGAGTATTTCATCTACTTTTGGTAGTCTAGCTAACTATTTTATGTTTCTAATATTTACATATAGAGTCTATCTTGTATGTGGGATTGCTAAGCATTGTCCTCCATGTCATCTTGTAGAAGGTGTCATCTTGTGTCCTACTTTAGTGATGCTCTATGATCATGAATTTTTCTGCCCAAATCTTGTAAGAGAGTTAAGTCTACTATTGATGATAAAAAATTGTCTACTCATGATGGTGATGTTGTTGTCCATCCTAATTCTTCAAATGATGATGAACTTAGTAGATTGTAGATCCTGTTGAGACTATATTAACTAGTCTTGATGTTGATATTTCTGAGATGCCACTTGGTGTATTTGATTAGTGATCACTTGCTCAAAGTATTACAAAGTTGAATCTAATTCCCAAAGAGAATGATTTTGTATCCATTACTTGTGTCAATAGTGTTGATCCTATTCCTATAATTTCCTCTCCTGATTGGGATGCTAATGATGCTCTTTTTGATGCAATCTATCAAATGTTTACTAAGCAACATGATTATTTTCTATTGAGTATGTTGGATATGCAACTCATGATGATGGTAGTCCTTATTGGTGTGTTTAGATTATTTGAGGCTATATAGATTGCAATATTACCTCTTATTGATTCAGTAGAGAAGATTAGGCCCACATTTTGTGCACTTAATTTGTAAGTGGAAAATGCAAAAGGCAGCGTACACACTTCCCATTAAGTTGAAAACCCAAAAGAGTGGCTTAATGGAAACTTGTGATGAAAACTTAAAAGGACATTATTGATTTGTGCATCTATCTATACATATTTTCACATGATGGTCTAAATTATTGATTTAGCATACTTCCCGTTCAAGAGGGTTATATGCTCTCTACTCTCCATCAAGAAGACTTTGTTAGCATTCTCCTCTCTCATTTGTTAGAGGGAACTTTTTATGTAGGAAAAATTCACATGAAGACTTTACAAAGATAATAGATGTGTGTAGTTCAAATGCTTTGTTTAGATTTGTTGCTTGTATGTCATTGTTGATGTATTTTAAAGTTTGTTAGCTTTTAGCCAAAGTTTGTTGATGTCATGATTGGTGCGCTTACAATGCAATTATATCATTGATGTTTTTCTCATTATAAGGCATTCTATTGGTCAACCTAGGTATTATAATGAAATATTATATGAAATATTCTTCTTGCATAAAGGCTATGGGAGTTGTACTTTCAATGAGCACCCAAAATAAGGTGATTTCCTACTCTTTCTTTCATAGTTGATTGATCCCTAGAAGATGCACCTTTTTGTGTCAATGACCATGTGTAACCTAGTCAAGAAAGAGTAATTTCAAATTGGATTTGTCTACATGTAGATTCAAATTTAAGAATTGCATAAAAATAGGCTCAAATACTATTATGTTAGACTAAGGTTCAATTTATAAATAGTGTTAGCTAGTACTTGGTCAAATAATCTAAAATCAAACTTGTAACATTAAGAAATGATAAAAAATCAAGGTTGCTAGGAGACTAGTACTGGTACTGGTATCGGTATGGATTTTTTTGAAAATAGGAGATGAGGGTACTTGGAGATGCCATCTTTTTTTTAATATAAATAAAAAATAAAAAAAATAAAAATAAAAATAATTTATAGAAAATATCATGACATTGAACTTTCAAAACAAGAGCAGTAGTAAAGTTTAACAATGAACATTAACTTAAAATACACAAATTTTCAAATTCCATTGTGTCAAAGAGTCAAAGAGTTCATACTTCATACTTCATAATCATATTTCACATGTGACATTACACATTTGATATTTAATAGTTGATTACATATTAAAATTCAGAAATATTGATAGTTTGATAGGCTAATACACAAACAAAAATAAAAAATAAAAAATATATCACCTACACATCATGATCATCCATATCAAGGTCCTCAGCTATGATGCTCTCCAAATACTCATCACTTTCAAACATAGGTTCCTCTATTGGTAGTATAACTAGGGGTAAATCACTAGTTGGCCATATTCTTCAACCACTTCATCCACCATGGCTATAACTTCTCCATCAGGTGAAATTTGGTCCCATTTTGCTAAAGGACCCTCCTTCTACCCAAGATCTACATGAGAGAGAAGATGAAGTGAGCTATGAATGTACACCACATTCTCTGCTTTCATTGGCACTAATTGGTTCCTCTTTAGTGAATGAATAAAACCATAAGTATTCCAATTTCTCTCACAAGATGAAGAGTTGGCTACTTGATGAAGGGTACTCCCCTTATAGACTAGAGCTCACCACAACTGCACAGGTTCGCACAACAAAATGTAAAGAGAATAGTGATATTTAATTAATATTGAAATTGAAAAACAAGCTACAAAATTACATGGGTTGCTTGATTACAAAACACCAGATACAATCGGTCACATATGTAGTTCAAACATTTAACATGGCTTCACCAACTCACAATCTGCCGCCCCCTTTTTGTCACCTTCTCATGCTCTATATACTATATTCTTCATTCATGTCAGCCTCATTGCTTGATATTCTTTTTCTCCATGTTGTTGTAGTATCGCTTTGTTGTCCAATGAGTCATCAAGATCTCTAGGTAGTTTCCTTGTTATCAATATCATCAACCATCGACTTCAGGTTTGATTTCATTTGGCCAATCATCACATTATTCCACAACAATAATGTGGAATCATCTAATAACATTGTGCCATGTGTCATCGACTCATTCATCTATCCATCGCCATTGACTTACTAATGTTTCGTCGTGATGTCAAGAGGACTCTAAAACCACTCTCCTTGAAATGGATAGATCTCATTGATGAGCTTTATCAAAATGTCAATTCTTCGTCATCATCTCTCCATTGGCCTATCGAAGGGACTCCTATTGTCTCACCAAAACTTGCTTGTCAGGCCAAAACCCCATCACCACCATTGAAAAGAGTGATATCACCTTCCCTTCTACTAGCACTCAAGGCCAAGAGGAGAAGATGATGAGAGAATATGCCTTGCAAAAAGGATGGAGCTTTGTAGACCCTGCAAAAACAATATAGTGTTGCAACAAGTGTTGTAGGATCGAAGAAGAGAG